>CM060273.1:10236297-10316297 GCA_030684275.1 Acipenser oxyrinchus oxyrinchus | reverse complement strand
ACACGGCAGAGTCACACAGCTCTGTCTGCTGGATTGTTAAGGGGACGGTTTGGGAAGTTTTGTCGACAGTGGTGTTAAATCGGTGTTTGAATCTGGCAGCAGTATTTTTGTAACCAAACAGATCCCTTTGAAGCATGTACCTTGGAAACTCATTTGGGTATTGTAGGTACCAGAAAAAGTCAGGCGAATTGCTACTAGCGCTGTAACGGCAGCCAAGTTCAATTGTTTTCCCCTCAGGAGCATTCAGATTGTCGGGAGACTGAGTCACCATGTCTGCAGCAATGCAACCTGAAAAGAAAGAATGGTCAGAAATTAAACAAATCCATTTTTAAATAAATAAATAAATACATGAAATATATTACCAATCCAAGGTACCATAGTCACAATAAACAGAATATTACAAGTTATTATATACAGTTGAACACTGTGTTCACCCTCCAGCAATGCTTAGCAATGTTCTTTTTATAGAGGCTTGAAACTCTTCAAGTCTCTCCCTGAGTCTCCTCACAGATCTGTCGGCGTGTCACAGTACTTTCACAGTGTGCTTGTTACAATGTCGCCCCCTACAGGAAGATGTCACACTATAATCGGGAATGGAGAACATGGGTAATTTTCTTTTGTATTGTTCAATCAATCAATCAATCAATCAATCAACCTTTATTTAATATAGCGCCTTTCACAAAGCAATGCCTCCAAGCGCTTTACATGGCTAAAACAGAAAATACAAGCAGGAAATACAATAATCACAGTAAATGAAAATACATGAGCAGGAGAGTAAATGCATCAATAAATATATAAAACACTAGTAAATAAAAACAAGATCAATAACACAATAAGAATGCAATGAAATGAAATGCATAAATAAGAGGATAAACCATATCAATAAAAACAAGATCAGTGAAACAATAAAACCATAGACGACAAAAGAAAACAATCATTTTAAGATAAAAAAGATTATAAAAATGAGTCTTCAGTCTTATTTTAAAAGCTGCAACAGTTGGTGCTTCCCTTACAGAAATGGGCAAATCGTTCCATAATTTAGGGGCCTGTAACTGAAATCTCTGCCACCAATACTAGTTTTTAAAATATTTCTAAGATGAAAGAAAGACTCTTTATTGTTGTATTGTTTCATGTTCTAATAAAAATGTTATCACGTTTTTGTTTTTTTTATTAATAATGAAGATGCAGATGATGTTTATTTAATCCACTAGGTGGCAGCAAAGCACCACAGTTGTTTTCTTCTACTGAAATAGATCTGAACAGGAAATCTCTGAAAGGATCTGCTTCAGAATTTCTAAATATGCTCTGTAGGGCAGAAACATGGCTTGCAAATGTAATGTATGTTTAGTTTCTCAGTTCATGACATTTAAATGTCTTCTTTTCAACAGCCCCCCTTCTGTCACAGCGGTGTGGAGTCGTGACATTGTGCTTCTTGTTTCAGAGGTGTAACAATGTAAATTGCACATGTGGTGAGTTTATGGTGACCTTGGACTTATGGGACATCACAAGTTTTACACTTTTGGGTGCTTTGATTGTGTTAAAGAGGCTGAATTAAGTATTGTGCTTGATGAAGATCTGTTGAGATTGGACTACTGTTACTCTATTCCAGCTGGCCTCTCTGGTTGTGCCATTCAGCCTCTTTGACTTATTCAGAATGCTGCTGCTCACTTTATATTTTCTCTCCTTTGCTTCTCTCATGCTACTCCGCTCTCTCGTCCTCTACATTGGCTGCATATCCCTACCCTTATCAAATGTACCACCGCCCTCTTCAACAATCTGTTCCTTCCTTCCTCCAATCTCTCGTCTCTCCCTCTATCCCTCTTGCCCTCTCTGTTCAATCTCTCATCTCTCCCTCTATCCCTCTTGCCCTCTCTGTTCAATCTCTCATCTCTCCCTCTATCCCTCTTGCCCTCTCTGTTCAATCTCTCGTCTCTCCCTCTATCCCTCTTGCCCTCTCTGTTCAATCTCTCGTCTCTCCCTCTATCCCTCTTGCCCTCTCTGTTCAATCTCTCATCTCTCCCTCTATCCCTCTTGCCCTCTCTGTTCAATCTCTCGTCTCTCCCTCTATCCCTCTTGCCCTCTCTGTTCAATCTCTCGTCTCTCCCTCTATCCCTCTTGCCCTCTCTGTTCAATCTCTCATCTCTCCCTCTATCCCTCTTGTCCTCTCTGTTTAATCTCTCATCTCTCCCTCTATCCCTCTTGCCCTCTCTGTTCAATCTCTCGTCTCTCCTTTATCCCTCTTGCCCTCTCTGTTCAAGTTCAATCTCTCGTCTCTCCCTCTATCCCTCTTGCCCTCTCTGTTCAATCTCTCGTCTCTCCCTCTATCCCTCTTGCCCTCTCTGTTCAATCTCTCATCTCTCCCTCTATCCCTCTTGCCCTCTCTGTTCAATCTCTCATCTCTCCCTCTATCCCTCTTGCCCTCTCTGTTCAATCTCTTGTCTCTCCCTCTATCCCTCTTGCCCTCTCCGTTCCTCCTCTGCTGGCCAGCTGGTCATACCTTTCCTCAGGTGCTCTACTCCCCAAGCTCGCTCATTATCCTGTGTCTTGCCACCTTCCGACACCTCCTCAAAACTCACCTGTTTGGAATAGACTTGTAGACTCTACAAAACGTATCTTCTGCCTTGAACATTGCATGAAATAATTCTGTACAGTCATAGGTGTGTAAATTCCTGTCATAATCTGAATCCTGAAACCTGAACTGTGCAAAGTGACCATGTCCTGTAATGTGGAATAGAAAGGGTCACTGCTGCCCTGTGGTAGAGTTTACTATCAGGCATAAGCTGTGTTTCCATCTGTCTCAGGAGAACCAAGTGTAGAAGGACGTTTTTGTATGGGGTGAGATACAGACTGACACAGTGTGGGACTCAGAGCACAGAAGTATGTGGCCGAGTCAGACAGCACAGCTGCAGAAAGAGTCAGATTAAAGGTCTTCTCACTCTTGTCATGAGATGCAGAGAAATGCTCTTTAAATCTTGACTCTGTAGAGGAGTATAAACCAAGCATGTGTTGTGGAGCTTTGTTACATTCCTGAATGTACCAAAAGAGGTATGGAGAGCCTGTTGCCTCATATTGACAATGAATTGTAGTGTTCTCATCTTCTTTTACTGGAACTGAAGTCTGAGGCTGAGTCACTGGGTCCCCGTTTGATATACCTGAAAACAAAAGAAAGAAAATGTCATATTAGTTGAAATGATGCTGTGAAACTTTAACAAGGAAATATTAAACATCTATCTTCAAATAACAATACATGTGTAATATGAAAAACAAATCTTTATCATTTTGCTTAGATTAAGGACTTCAATAGTAATGGAATGCATAAACCTGAAGGGAATTTCTTCAAAAGTAACTAAATACATAACATGTACTCACCAATGATGAGACAAATGAAAACAGAACACACAGTTTGCTTTTGTCTTCCTTCCTTCATTGTGAACACACAGATTGCGCACAGCCTCCTCTTATCTGCTCAGGCTTGTGAGTAAAACTGAAGAGTGCTTTTCCTGCAGCCTGACTGCATACCTCCCACTGCTCCACCCCTTTCTCAAAGGAAGGCATGTTGAGGAACACAAGACAACAAGTCTGTTAGCATTAGGACAGGCTTTCCATGGACTTTTATGTTTCAATAGATAAAGCAGTCATTAGAATTAAAAACAAGCATAAAGACAAAGGTGTATGAATACTTACATAAAAACTGAATACTGACATACACATATATACATTATTGTATACTGTAGCACATGACCTCATTTATCTAAACATCTGAATCGAATTTGTAACACTCTAATGTATGCTCAATAACCATGTGTGCTGTACTGTAGCAAATCTCTGCCTGCGTTCTGGGGTCTGACAGCAGTGTTAGCAGCCAGGGTCTGATCCCATAAGCAGCATCACCTATATGACAAGCATTGACAATCTGAGCAAACTGCCCATGCTTCCTATCATCACCCTATGAAACACGGATTATACATGACTTCCCAACCTGCTCAATAATATGTACATACACCTGTCTCATAAACTGCATATATCCCGGACTGTCTGAGGATGTAGGAGTCGTGTGCTGTGCCAGGATAGCTGGCGAGCACATAGAGAATCCTCAGTTTCGCATCACACACCATGTGTACATTAATCTGGAGTGGCAATGCTTCTTGTTACCAAATATATTCTCTATACAGGTGTCAGTGGGCAACTCTTTGTTCTACTTCAAACTCTGAGATTAATGATTATGCTTAGGCCTATTCTACTTGTCATACATAAATCATGTACATAAAATAATGCAATTCAGTTTCAGGTTTGTTTTTGATATGACATCAATTGATGGAATATTCTTATGTCCAGTTGGGTGATTATTATTAGTAGTAGTAGTGGTGAGGGTGGTTGTGTTTATTAGTAAGCATATGGAGATCGAACGGGGTTGGAGGGGTGCTGAAGGAGACCGATATTGGGAGACTTGGCAGGTATGTTTGTATATTTACATGAGGGAACCCAATTAACTGTGACTAATACATTTACGTTCTGACAATGTAAATGACATACAGTATAAACAAACATGTTTTTTCTTTAATGTGTAAATAGTTCATTTTGGTCATTTGTGTGTGTGTGTGTGTGTTTGTGTGTATATATATATATATATATATATATATATATATATATATATATATATATATATATATATATATATATATATATATATATATATATATATATATATATATATATATATATATATATATATACAGTATATATATGGATGGAACAGGTAAATACTATATATAAGTAAATGGTAAATATTTATATAAATGAAAATAGCCTATGTTATTCTTTTCAATAAATGGTTTAAAATGATACTTGTTTATTTTCTTATGATATAGTACAGTGCTTTTCAACCTTTTCATCTCAAGTAGTTCAGTTGGGACCGTCAGCTGTAGCAGTAGCTGTGTGCAATCTTAAACGGCTGTTGTAAAACAGACACCTGCAGATTGCAGGGGAAACGCAGTTCAAATGTAGACCTTACAAACATCCCCAGTCTGTGTATCACTGAAGTTGCAACGGCTTGCTCTAATTATTTGTAAAGAGTTTACCACAAACTACTTAGGCTCCCCATCATCTGTAACTTGACATGTTCACAGCGAATACCTCTCGTCATGACTTCTCAGACTTGTAGGTCATTTTCTTTGTCTGTGGGTACAAACAGATTGATACATTGCGATAGAGATATTGTGGTTGAGAAAGCACATGGTCAGGGTTGCGAATCAATGTGCACAGTCTCTGTAATAATATAAAGGGTGCGCTTTTAATTGAATGCAGTCGGGCCACAGCCAAGAAATAGACACATCTACATCTGATTAATGAAGAGTAATAGAGTGGTTTTAATCGGAATACTAATGGGCAATAAAGGAACTTCAATCGAACCCGGGCCGCGGCCGTGAGAGCGCCGAATTCTAACCACTAGACCACCAGGGACGCTGCCGGGGAAGTCTGCACGGCTGGACAGGAATTCCTTTGCTATCAACGCTGAAGCATCGGAAACAGAACAGCCCCCAAGCCCTGAGCAATGACAGACAATGAATCATAATAAACTGCCGCATAATTAAATGAATTGCTGTGGTCCATTTCTAATTGTTCAAGCACTAGAAGTAGTTCTCCCTTTCAGATTATTCCGGACCATGCCGCGTGTTCTGTGACTGGTTAGTTTAGTTTTGTGTTGCCCCCTTGTGGTCACCTTTTATATATTTCCTAAGTGTCATGTTCTTCTCTTAATTTCTCGATTGGTTTGGAGGCATCACATGACTAGAAGTAAAAGTCTCCATTGCCTCAGCACATTGTAGTACACTGGTCAGTACTCAATCTGTTTGCATCTGTAATCGTTGCTGCCTTGGAAAGCATTGTTTGTAAGTATCTGTTGAATATATATATTTGTGATTTTGACATGATTATTATATTGATGATGTGCTTTACTTCGCTATTTCCAAGTTCTGTTAGTTTCCAGAGGCTGTGTAAATGAACAGCATTAGCTGATTGATAGCCAGCAGTATTTTATGTTTGTTTAATTATAAGTATGGCTTAGTGTTATACGATATACAAACTGGGATTGATGTGTGTATATGCTTAGATTTAATCACTATATCGTTACATGTTTAGTATATACTGTACTTATTTGTTATGCAAGTACTTGGTAGACTGGAAATAGGTATATTCTGTATATTAGAAAAATATGTCCAATAAGAATGGTGTTATGCAGTTATATTGCACTGTATATACACTTTGTAAGGAACTTCTGCAGTTGTGATTAAGTACTGTACTTCTTTCTTTCTTAGTTTCACACCATTTTTTACTGCTGCACGAGTGGCTAAACAATAAACATTGGCATTCAAATGTTCTTCACGTCTCTTCGTGTGGTGGTGAAAGAAGGAGTTTAGCTGTCTGTTAAATTGTACAGAGTTACGTGCAAGGAGAACAGAACACCGCGCTTAGTTTGTTGGTAGGTATGTTGTTTGTTTGTGTAAGCTCAGTAGTTGGTTATAACTGTTGTTGGTTAAATACTGCCCACTAGTGGGTTTCATCAGTAATTATTGTTGGGTATGTCACTTCCCGGGTTCGTAAAAAAAAAAAAAAAAAAAAAAAAAAGGGATTGACGCCATTTTTGACTAAAAGGTTAAAGTTTTGTAAGTGTTAACGCGTCCTTTGTTTAGCCTACAGTATTGCCTCTGTGTAAGCTGTAATGTTCTAAAACCCAGGAGAATATAATTGTGCCTTTGACCCAACAAACTGCCTCCGAGTCTTACGTATTTTACGAGGGGAGAGATAAAGAGAACAAACAGGAGAGACGAGAGAGGGAGAGTAGGACAACCAGGTAAGCATCACGTAAATAAAACATATTACATTTGCTTACTGCCCTCGAGAGGCTCTGTGACGCAATCGATAGCGCATTGGACTTCTACTCAAACACTGAGGGGTTCATTTGAAGGTTGTAAAACCGAGTCCCACCAGCCAGTGCTTTTAAAGCTAGCAGTGGGAGTCTACAACATTGGTCACTTAAAATCAAAGCCTGATTTTCAAGTTTGTTTTTCTAAGACGAACTAAACAAAAAAAACAAAAGGTTCCACCGAGATTTGAACTCGGATCACTGGATTCAAAGTCCAGCGTGCTAACCATTACACCATGGAACCAATCACCTATGATGGTTTCCCGTTGCAGGGGCCTTGGATATTTTGCTTTTCTTTCAAACATTTTCTAATACTACACAATGGCTGAAGCTATCTGATGCAGCAAGAGCTGAAACCACATCCGTTCATATTCCAGGGACAGGTTTCTTGCTAGCTATTGTTTAAACCTCTGGCGCACTGGCACTCCTCAGGACACGGCACAACAGTGTTTCATCCTGGTAGCGTATTCGAGTGCTAGCTAATGCTCATTGTGTCTCGCGTCGTCGCGACACTGTTTCTCGCTCCGACCAAAGTGTTTATCCTGCGACTACAGTATTTGTCTGTGTTGGAGGTGCTCCCCAACAGTAACAAAACGTGACACAAACACAGCCTAAACTTTGAGGTGCTGAAAAAATATATAACCAAAGGCACCGCTGGGATTTGAACCGAGGATCTCCTGTTTACTAGACAGGCGCTTTAACCATCTAAGCCACGGCGCCTTGCAAAATGCCAGTGACATGAAATGTATCAGGGACATTATTGGCTTCACTACATGCGTTCTCTACTACAATGCAGGACTAAAATTAAGCGCGGGGCACTTCTGAAATGAAACTGAAACACTTGAAAATACACATTACTTGTTATTAAACAATTTCCGACCGCAGATATCGGAATCTGCATTGTATTTTATATAACCGATTGTACCCTTGTGGTCCAGAGATATGACATTCGGTACATGATCAAAACATATGGTAAATACTAGTCCCACCGAGATTTGAACTCGGATCGCTGGATTCAGAGTCCAGAGTGCTAACCATTACACCATGGAACCGCTACTGAGCACCCAGGAGAGGAATGGCTGTAACATCCTCAGCTCCCAGGTGTAAAGCCCCCTACTGCTGACAACCCCTGGACCGCAAGGCGTTCTCACCGTTCTGATTGCACACAATCCTTCAACAACATCAATTTCTCCAGTTTGAATCCAAAATGCGACGTTTCATTTCATGGTTCATACTGGCAGCTGGCAGCAGGTCTGGAGAACTGCACAATCCTAAAGTAACAGAAAACACACAAACATCACTACCAGAGTGTTATAAAAGAGAAGGAAGTACTGAGGGAACTAGCATCACCTAAAATGAACAAATCACCGGGGCCTGATGGAATCCATCCTGGAGGCCTCTGGGAAACTAGAGAACAGATCTTCAAACCATTATGTTATATATTTAATAAAGCAGAGTAAGAAGGAACACAGGAAGCTTATATAAGTCTAGTGGGGTAAGGCACTGCTTTTTTGGTTTGTTAGTTAGTGTGTGTGTGTGTGTGTGTGGGGGAATGGAAGGGGGGGGGGCGTTTAGTTTTTTATTCTTACTCTTGGCACTAAGGGTTAATTAAGAGTAATATTGTAAGTTAATTTAACCAATCATCAAGAGTAGAAAAAGAACAGAGACAAAGGAGTTTACGTTTTTAAATTACTCGTCCTCACTCTCCCCAGATCAGATATCCTGCAGCTCATCAATGGCATTGTTGGTATTGAGTTAGTTTAACTAAACTTGCACCCACATCGCATATCATTATAATTATTCAGACATTTAGCAGATGCAGCTTATCCAAGGTCACTGTTACAGCTTTTAAATACCTGCTCTAAAGACAATAGAATTAAAAAATAACAGAGAACCGCACAGTTACATATAAAACAATCATGACATACATTTTATATATTGCATTTGAACCATTTTGTAGACTTGCTGCTTGAATTGTTTTCCATGTAAAGAAAGGGAAAGTTATTCAAGCACCTTTCTTCTAATACATATGAGCTCTTTGACAGTATCCTGTTTAACTGGGTGTGAACACTTCACTGTGTGTTTGTATTGAGGCACTCACAGTCTTCCCCACTGTGGGCTGCACTGCACAGTAATACACCACAGCATCTGCCATCTCAGTGTTACTGATGTGAAGTTCAGTTGAGCGATTATCTCTGTAGAAAACCATTGAGAAACGTCCCTTAGGTTCAGCCGAAATGTATCCGTAAATCAGAACTTCAGGTGTCTTACTGGGTCTCTGTAGATACCAGTACATATTCTGAAAGTTTTAAATGCTGTGGTTACATCTCAGGGCAGTCTTCTCTCCTGTGTATGAAAATACATGGATGGGCTGATCGATTTCAACAGCCTTTGTGTTACCTAGCAAGAGAAGCATAGAATAAAATTAGAAAAAACTGAAAACAGTTAAAAATGTCCCATATGGTTGTACAGATATATACAGAGTGTGGTATACATCAAATACAGTGTGGTATACATCAAATACACCTACATATAAAATACACCAGGTGTATTATTGTCATGAGGAACATTTGTACAGCTCTTGGTGACATTCCACACATTGTTCAGTCCTCTCTAATCTTCACTCAGCTCTGTTTATAAGCAGTGTTGATTCTCCTCTCTGAAGACAGCCTGTGATGAGACACAAACACACAGACCACAGACCCAGGTGAGCATTGCAGCAACCTCTCAAGCTGTGCAACTGGCACTGTTTAATTACAGGAGTCAAACACTGCCATCTAGTGTTAGAATGGATTCACTGCATTTATTTTGTGAGATGCATGAACTTGCTTTGTGTTTTGGTGTAACTCTCAGTACTATAAAGGTTATAGTCCTTCACAAGCCAAAGTGGCTTATAGCTGTGGATCTTAGTCCTGGTTCTGGGGACCCCCTGTGTCTGCTGGTTTGTGTTCCAACTGAGCTCTCAATTGCTTTATTGGGGAATTGAACCCATGACCCTGTGATAATGGGTCCAGAGCCTGAACCACTACTCCTCACTTGCCTGTGGTTTGGTGTCAGTCTCTATACACAATAAGTGGCCAGATTGGGTTTTGTCTGAGCCTTTAGTTACTGAACTAGCTTAATGAACCTTTTAATCATTAATATTACAGACCTTTAGATATTGATGATTTAGATATAGGTATAAACCTCCTGGACTGCAGTGATGTAGCATTGATTAAGAGTACTCTAGAGGTGAATGTCTCTGAAAGGAGTTAGTGAGGGCTGTGCATCATAATTATACAGTGTCATACAATTGTGTGCTGGTGCTCATACTGTAGGACTCAATCAGCTCCTGTTACAGTAACTGCTCTATTGATGAGATCTGGACAAACACACTACTGTTAGCATGTTCTGTAGGGAAGTTATACAGGAATATCTGAATCATTGTTTTACATTTCATATTAATACCACTTCACAATTCATGGAATGTCGTTTCTTTCTTTTTTTTTGAACATGTTCATTTTAAAGACAATGAAAAAAGTAAGGTTATTGGATGCAAAATTGGTAGTAATTATTACTCTTTCATTTAAATAAAGCAATACATACTAGAACACTACAATTAATGATATGACCAGCAGGGGTGTAGCTGTAACCCTTGGAAGGGTTAAAAAAATCACCTGATCCGACAGATCGCCTCCTGGTCGATCACATGAAGGAGACACAGATTGGTCAGTGAATCCATTGTTCATTATGTTTAGTTAAAGTGGGAGACGTTTTCTAGACACATACTGTAAAGGACTTTGTGAAGGACACATGAAGGACTTTATGATTTTAATATTAATGTGCATGCAAATAAAAACAATCAATTCCATGAAACAATCAAACACATTGCAGGATGGAAGCAGTATATCTCTAACCATGTTGATTGGATAGCAATGGGTTCCAACACATTGAGCCATCAGTGAACCCTCTGTTTAGACCTGATCTCAGCTGAGTGACTCTGTGCCATTCCCAGGTGCTGTCAGTTTGTGCACTGTGTTGATATGAGATTCCTGTCACTGTGGGACTCAGGGTACAGTAGTACAGTGCAGTGTCTGTCATTTTAGTGGAGGAGAGCTTCACCTCCACACGTTTATTCTCTTTATCAGCTTCAGCACAGAACCGAAGGTCTGAAGAGTCCGCTTTGGTTGTTATTCCAGAGTCATAAATCAGGAGGATGTATTCCAAACCTTTTCCTAGATTCTGTCGATGCCATTGGAAGCTGTTCACTACGCCGGTGTAATTGAATGAGAGGTGAACACTCTCTCCCTCTCTCACTTCTTCATCATCTTCACATGATGGAGTAATTGAGTTTGCAAAGCTTCGGCCTGTCGATGTAAAAGACAAGGTATTTTAATTTCAAAACAAGCATTCAAATTCATGGATTTTCTCCACTGAAATGTCTGGGTCTTCAATCAGCTCATGTGTGTTTGATATTTGATTCTGCAGTACAATATGGAATGTGATCAATCACATTATAAACCACTGGAAAGCCAGACTTTACATGCCAATAGGGGATATGCAAAAATGATGTAAAAAACAACTATATATTGTATTAGCTACGTTTTTCTCAATATATCTGGTGCTCTGGCAAACTAAATATAACAGGCTGGTTTAATTGTATTCTTCAAATAAACTTAAATAAGTAAATACAAAGTTTCCAGCTTTCTAAAGTGGTATATATGACTCTTCAGGACTTACCTGACAGAAGTGCAATGATAAGGAATGTGATGAGCAACAACATGACTCTGTGAAGGATAGCAACTCCAGCTTGAGTTCAACTAATGACTGCATGCAGATTGATTCCTTCTGTGACTCTCTGTTAGCTGCTGTTCTTTACATGATCAATGTGTTCTGCTAACAGTGTTGGCGCTCAAGTACTATACTTGTGCAACGTTTGTGGTATCAGAGTTGTGTGTATGAGAGCCTCATCTGACTACTATACATAAATACAGAAAGAATAGGTGCTGTATGTCTAAGCTGATGAAAACACTGTAACCCTAACCCTAACCCTCATCTGACTACTATACATAAATACAGAAAGAATAGGTGCTGTATGTCTAAGATGATCAAAACACTGTAACCCTAACCCTAACCCTCATCGGACTACTATACATAAATACAGAAAGAATAGGTGCTGTATGTCTAAGATGATCAAAAGACTGTAAAGGTATTTCCACATAGAGGAAAGGCCAATCACAAACTATTCACTGACTACAGCTGAATTGAAGTGTTTGAAAAGTGTTTTTTATAGAAATGTACCACTTTTTAACAACAGCAGAAAACAGAAACTGGTGTGTGCATGAGCTATACATGTACAGTTGTTAGAGAGCAGTACAGAACTCATAAGAAAATGGTACCTGCATGGACTGTGGTTAACACATAACTGTAAAACACCCTCCATAGCGTGATTCAGCAACACAATCTGAGAGGGGACCATTTTCTAAAATGACAAGTCTGGTTCCCTTTCAATTCGAAGACGACCACCAAAACATTACTTATGGGATATGCCTGCCTATTGGTAGGTATTTACTGAGCTCTTTATATCAGAGCTGCCGATAGGCCCTTCCTGGGGTGACGTCCTTGGTCCCACCTGAGTGTTCCCCTGCATTCATGCTGAAAGCTGGCTTGCTGCTTTCATGGAATCAGTGGCTCTAAAATAAAGCCTCTTTCTTTTCCTTTCTTCAGCAGCCTGCCTCGCTTGCAGGCTGTCTTCTTACTGTCTGTCATATGTGTGCGACTGCCAGTGCTACTAACAACCAAACGAGCAAGATGGGCTGAATGGAACATAAGACAGTTTACAAATGAGAGGAGGCCATTCAGCCCATCTTGCTCGTTTGGTTGTTAGTAGCTTACTGATCCCAGAATCTCATCAAGCAGCTTCTTGAGGGATCCCAGGGTGTCAGCTTCAACAACATTACTGGAGAGTTGGTTCCAGACCCTCACAATTCTCTGTGTAAAAAAGTGCCTCCTATTTTCTGTTCTGAATGCCCCTTTATTTAATCTCCATTTGTGACCCTGGTCCTTATTTCTTTTTTCAGGTCAAAAAAGTCCCCTGGGTCGACATTGTCTACACCTTTTAGGATTTTGAATGCTTGAATCAGATCACCGTGTAGTCTTCTTTGTTCAAGACTGAATAGATTCAATTCTTTTAGCCTGTCTGCACACGACATGCCTTTTAAATCCGGGATAATTCTGGTCGCTCTTCTTTGCACTCTTTCTAGAGCAGCAATATCCTTTTTGTAACGAGGTGACCAGAGCTGAACACAATATTCTAGGTGAGGTCTTACTAATGCATTGTAAAGTTTTAACATTACTTCCCTTTATTTAAATTCAACACTTCTCACAATATATCCAAGCATCTTGTTGGCCTTTTTTATAGCTTCTCCACATTGTCTAGATGAAGACATTTCTGAGTCAACATAAACTCCTAGGTCTGCCCCTGAGAGCAGGATATTGTGCAGGTGTCTCCACTCCCTCTCTCACTGTGCTCTCACTGCACAATAATACACAGCTTCACAATCCAGCAGCTCAACAGCACTGATGGTTAGAGTGCTGGAGAGCTTCTCTTTATTCACAGTCATGTTGAATCGTCCCAACGTTTCATTTGTATTGTAAGCAGTCAGTATGATGTCAGGACTTTGACCATGTTCCTGTTTATACCACTGCATGCTGTTGTAGTTAGAAACACTGTGATTACAGTTCATTTCAATGGGCTCCCTCCTTCAATTGAATAAACACGTGGAGTCTGATGAATCTGTGAATCTCCATAGACAGCTGTAAGAAAAGAAGAGTAAAGAATGATTCTTGTGTTTCTCAATAATAATGATGTCTCTGTGCTAGCCCCATTGAGACCCTGTTTTCAATGGTGCATCACCAGTGTGTTTGTGAATATCACTCACCCAGACTAAAGACAATCAGAAGAAAAGATCCACACATGTTAATCATTCTTGAATTGTTCCATCCAGTGGTAGAAGTGCTTGTGACAGACAGACAGCCTGAGCTGTGGGTAAAGCCATGCACAACGTCACCTCACAATGAGGCAGTGATTGGTTGATCTGTCTGAAGCACAGGGAACCTCTGGTTTGGTGATATGAAAACTCACACCTCATCATCGATAGTTAGAACATACTGTATATTGGTTTTATTGTTGTTGTTGTTTAAATAGAATATTGACTTCACTTCTTGTTGAAAAGTTTTATCAAAGTTTCCTCTAGTACCAGTATTATTAAATGAGTTCTGTGAAAATGTAAATGATGGTGAATGGCTCATAGTTACCCTATTTTCCCATTCAAATAATGGTGCGGATATATTTGATCAGCTGCTCTGCAATGAAAAAGAAAGAGAAGTGTTCACTTGATAGAGTAAAGTGCACATGGTGCGCAGGGGAGGGGTTCAGTCAGGGCAGGGCAGGGTTGAGTCCTGGCTGTGCCCAGTTGCTGTTCTGCTCCAGGGATCCTACAGGGAGCACTGAATTGGGCCAGGGAGGTATAATCAGGAAGGACTTCTTCACTTCATCTCATGACAGTGACTCTGCTGGTTTATGGACTCCAGCTGGGCTGGCCTTTGTACTCCAGAGTCTCACCAGCATAGAGCTCCTGGGTCTACAGAGGGGATGGCTGTGTGAGGAATCATACTGAGACACTGAAGAAATACAAATCAAGTTTGTGTGTAAACACTGCCATCTAGTGGTTCAAGCTTTTAGTGCATCCTTTTTTAAATATTTTTTATCATATTTGTTTGCACTTAGTATTTCCATGAATACTGACATTTCTAAATGCTTCACTTTTTTGCATGGAATGGTGTTGCTATTACTCAACTACACCTGGAGCACTGTGTGAATCCTAAGGGAATCGTACATTTCAAGCACTTCGAAAGGAGTCGAAACATACCTGTGGGACTGCAGAGTGAGAATGGGAACCATTATCATAAGCTGTAACTAGCCTGGTCCATAAACCACACTGAAAATGTCGGTGAAAGTGAAAAGCTGCTATTTACAAAGTAGAGGTAAGCAGTAGAGGATTTGACACCTTGTTAATACTTTGCAGTCAGATCTGTGAAGTGTTGAAAATGACTCCCGGGAATCGTGTTTCATATCTCATTTCCTCTCCTACTTAATTAAAATTTTAAACATATTAATGTTTAATTATTTCTAAAATGTATGAAAGAAAGAAAGAAAGAAAGAAAGAAAGAAAGAAAGAAAGAAAGAAAAGAAAGAAAGAAAGAAAGAAAGAAAGAAAGAAAGAATAAACACAAACACAAAGCTGTTCCCCTTGCAGCTGCAGGGAGACACAGGCGCAGAAAAACAAGAACAACAGTGTGTTTCACTGTGAAAATCAAAACATAAAAAACACAAAATTGTTTATAATACAATGTATATAAATTATATATATATATATAAATTATATATATATATATATATATATATATAATGTACCGTGGCCCAGAAGTGCGAAACACAAGCAATGTTTGAAGTCTCACAACACAGCATAACTAGTTTGTCACAACGGGAATGGGGTCACTTATATGACAAGGCAGTCAGGAGACGTGTACACTGAAGGAATCCTTGCCGTCGCTGTCAGTTTTTGCATTGAGCTGTGGAGAGTTTCGTCACTGTGGGGTTCAAGGCGCAGTAGTAAACCGCTGTGTCTTCAATTTCAGTTTGGAGAATGGAAAGGAAGCGTGCTTCTTTACTTTATCAGCGCTAGCAGAGAATCGCTGTTTAGCGAATTCCGCATAGCTACCTTCCCCTCCCGTTTCTAATAACAAAACAATGAATTCCGGGGATTGTCCGAGATACTGCCGAAACCACTGCAAATAATAAGCTGACACATTATAGCTGCATTCGAGTTTAACCGTATCTCCCTCCCGGGCGCATTGCGACTCCGATCCCGCTGTGACGATGGCATTTCCAAATGTTTTACCTGTGAAGATAAACAGAATGTAATTAAATGCTATTGAATACTCCATTTAGTTAAATTTTAGGACACATGTCTACTCTTCAAGTTAATAAACCACAGTCTAAATGACTATGTACTCTACTCTGCAGAGCTAATATATATATATATATATATATATATATATATATATATATATATATATATATATATATATATATATATATATATATATATATGAGGAGTAGAGATGCATGCAGATGAACTGCGCATGTATTGTTATGAGATTGTATTTTCAAATGAAAAGTGATAGCATATGAATACTATTGAACAATCAGAATGAACATTGTTAATATGGATGAAAGTCAACCGATGTATTGATCTTTTAAAATACTGAGTGGACCAACTTACCTGGAAACAACGATGATAAAAATAAAACAATGAAAAGCATTTCACCGAGATCGGTCCTCTGACATGGAAATAGTAGACTTTGTTACTTCAATTCAAAATGCTGACAATGCGGGCAGATTGTATGTCACATTTGCTTATGAACTCTTAAATCATAGGGGCGTGAATCAGCTGTACAATGAATTCAATGTCATTAGCGCCACCTCCTGGTAAGAGATGTCTATTTGAACAGCAGCTATTGCTTCAGTGTCAGGTGGTTTCGCCCGTGGAGACACAGAGAAGCAGGGCTGTGTATAGAACTCGGTGCATCATTGCATTCTCCATGCTCCACTCGTGTCTGATGAACCCCTCTCTAGATAACGGGTGCGAATGAAAGAGCTCGTTTCTAACCCTGTGTTTTACTTTGCTCAATGACACACCCCTTTCCAAGTTGGCATATGTACAGCAGTTAACATATTTCTTAAACGATTTAGACCGGGCCATACAAATACAATGAGCCTACCTTGTTTAGTTTGTACGGTTTGCCCGCCTTTGGCAGACAGATTTATTTTGTATCTTAAATAACTGTTTCATTACCTTGTGCCTAACATTGAGGTAACTTTAAGTCTGAGATGAGCAATGCGGGAAGACAGTCATGATCCACCTGTGGTGCTGAAATGTGGCGAGACATCTACTAACCGTAAACCATGAATTGGTTTAATCAGAACAATATAAAACCTGAAAACGGCACTCTGCTGAAGAGTGGGTACAATGAAGTTAGCCGCTGTTCATTTCAAATGTGTTGTGTGTGTTTAAAATAGTCACTGGATTTAGTATTACTGCATATATATATATATATATATATATATATATATATATATATATATATATATATATATATATATATATATATATATATATATATATATATATTAAAAAATAAAGCAAGGGTTTAACATTGAATTACATACCACTATAGATTTTTTTTTTTTTTAAAGTATGTCTCGATCCTCAGATTGTAGATGATGCAAAACTTTTGGCCATAATTGTAATGTTGAGCTCAAATGGAATACAATTAATACAATTACGAATCTATTATTACTAATTATCATAATTGAAAAGCAGTGATAATAATTAGTAATAGTTTATAATGAATGTTATGAAATGTATTACATTTGAGCTCCAATTAGCTTTCCAACACGGTTGTCTAAATAAATGATGATATTCTGTATTAAAATTTGTTAATATAAATATAGGATCTTGTTGCACAGTGTCCCGACCCTTTGTTTATTATGGCGAAAGCCAATGTTATTTGTTATTTTGTGTTTTAAAAAACCTTGTGAGGATGCGTGACTGATCAGCTAATGATTTATTTAACTAGCTGACAGTCACGCATCCTTATTAAACTCGTGCAGGCTATGGCCCAGGGCTAATAGTACAATTAATTAATAGCTAGTTAACCCCTCGGCCTGAATATAAAAGCCTGCAGCTGAGAGACGTGAGAAGAGACGTCACTGCAAGCCACCTGTTCACAGATCTACTATACCTGCACATATTAAAAAGCAAATCACGAGCAGATAGTAAATCTTCATCTTCGCTTGTGCGTGCAGGACGGGTGCGGTTGTGTTGGTCCGAGAGCTGTGAGTCTCGGTGTGTACAAGTCTATCTCAACACATGAGAGCTGTGAGTCTCGGTGTGTACAAGTCTATCTCAACACATGAGAGCTGTGAGTCTCGCTGTGTACAAGTCTATCTCAACACATGAGAGCTGTGAGTCTTGCTGTGTACAAGTCTATCTCAACACATGAGAGTTGTGAGTCTCACTGTGTACAAGTCTATCTCAACACATGAGAGTTGTGAGTCTCACTGTGTACAAGTCTATCTCAACACATGAGAGTTGTGAGTCTCGCTGTGTACAAGTCTAGAGCTGCGAGTCTCGCTGTGTACAAGTCTATCTCAACATATGAGAGTTGTGTGTCTCGCTGTGTGTAAGTCAATCTCCACACATGAGGTACTACAGTGCCACCTGGTGTTCTCAGCTGCAGAATGTATTTGACTTGCTCTCCTGGGTCCTGACGGTACCACTGCAGGTATATGCTGCTGGAAGCTGAACGGGTGCACTGCATGTGTATGCTGTCTCATCTCCTTTTGCTGGGCTGACCTGATTTTACTGAAATGAGTGTACTATACCGCCACCTACTGGCTGAAAATAAGACTACGTGTTAAGTTAAATTCCAGAGCATTTAGTAAAAAGATTAAGTCGCCAGTTTATTATGATCTCAATATCTCAGGTTCTACTCTAGTCGAGCCCGTTCTATATATAGGTGCTGGTCGTATGAACAAGGCTACAGATGGATCTGCTCAGCACAGCAGTGTATGTTTAATAATATGTACTGTGTAGAATAGGATAATCCATGTTAGTGTATATGTATATATATATATATATATATATATATATATATATATATATATATATATATATATATATATATATATGGCAATTTAAAATAATAATAATAATAATAATAATAATAATAATAATAATAATAATAATAATAATGACTCGGTTATTCAGATCTACAGAACTATAAACTCTGAGCAGTTAATAATGAGCAGGTTTATTCATTCACCTGTTTCATTAAGTTTGGGTCTGGTGTTGTATTCTTCAGCTGCACCGTAAGCCTGACATTACATGTTGCAATGGCTGTGTTTGCTCTTACACAGTAATATACAGTACAATATTTAGAATTATGAGGTGCCACATAGTATTGTCCACAAGAGGGCAGTATAGACATTTGACAAACAGTTCACCCTTAATTAAAGTAACCATAAATAAATGCTTTGACTCATAGCAAACAAATTAAATATTATATTATTATTAAATATTACATACTGGACAGGCACCTCTGCTTTTCCTTCAATGTCACTGTGTTTGTCCTTTGCTAAAAATCTATACGTTTAAAAAAAAAAATAATAGTTTCAGCAGTTGTGACTGCCAGGTACCAGACAGGCCAGATTAATAGGATACCCACAAATTAAATGCACTTGAGAGATGTCTTGCTGATTACTAGGGCATGGTTATCTATTCATGGATACCAAGATATTTAGTTAACAAGGTGTCTGAGTGGAGTTAATGGGCTATAAGTATCCAAACTCTACTCAATCTGTATTCATAGAAAATGGATAACGTTTTGAGGAGGGACTTCACTTATGGGATGGCCTTTTATGAGATGTCTGGTGTTTAAGAAGTGTAACTATCAGGGACACAGATCTAGTGTTGTGTCTCTTCATGAAGAGACTTCGGTTAATCCTTTATTTCAGGAAGGATTTTAGGTGAAGGGGGTTTATGTGTTGCTCCATCTATACAAATATATAGTTTTTAGTTTAGAGAAAGATCTTCAGTGATATGGGTAGTTTTAAAATCATCCCTCTTGAATGTGAAAGTGCAGAAGTAAACACCCCATGTTGTTTAGAAGCACATTGTAATGTTTTTAATAATCCTGATAAACATGTTAGATATACATTTCATTGCAAGGCAGAAGAAAGCACTTCTACTATCTTTGCAGATACTGAGGGTATGAAGTGCTGGCTGCACCTGCAAAGCTTGTCCATTCATTGCAATCCATGGCTTTGTCTCATCAATACAACAGTCTACTGTGTTATCTAATGTTACTGGACTGCACTTTGGTACATTCAAAAACAGAGAAGTTTTCAAATATTAAATAAAACATATTTTCAATAAAACGTTAAATTTGAGAGATACATAATGCATAAAGTAGTTGTGTCTGTTGAAGAAAACTGAGTACATTTATTATTATTATTATTATTATTATTATTATTATTATTATTATTATTATTATTATTATTATTATTATTATTGGCTATGTTCCTAGCCCAAAAAAATGTCCAAGAATGTTTTTAAAAATATTCCAGAATGAAAACTCCCAAGACACAAATGGCTGTGCCTGCATGTGTACTTGCGCTCTGGTGCCAATAGTCTTTGTAAACATAACCCCAGTTGAATACTTGGTACAATGGCTGTGTTTACAAAGACGTTTGACCCCAGAATGGAACGTTCATTAACTGGAATGTAGATGTCATCATACCATCATTGAACTATAGTGTTCTAGAGTTTGGAAATGTACGTTCCAAGCATGGAACACCTGGAGGGGGTAGGCCAGTGACAGATTGGTACAATTAACATCGTTCCATGGGTCAAAATGCTTCAAATTCAAGAGACAAACTGAAGAATCATGTCTGAACAATATAATAAATACCTTCTTCAATTTGTTGCTTTAAATAGCTTTCTTGTCTCTATTGGTATCTACAGATTTAGCAATACTGCAATGAGGGACAGACAACACTAGTTTTACCATGCAGCCTGGGAAAGGTTAATTTAAAACAATGACACATTAAACATCACAGCTGCTTGCCACAGTTTAAAGCATTCACATTTCAAGACCTATGGTCAATGGAACAGAGCAGGATCAGTTTCCTTATAAGGTCAACATATGATGTTCTCCCATCACCACAGAACCTAAACCTCCTGGTAGGAGAGGATCCCTCATGTCCTTTGTGTTCATCACCTGCAACATTAAGGCACATTTTGACAGGATGTAAGGTGGCTCTTAGCCAAGGACGGTTTACTTGGCGCCATGACCAGGTGCTGCGATGTTTGGCCATAGCATTGGAAGACAAGCGTAACATGACCAATAAGTTGCCACCTGTTCCATCAAAACATTACACACAAAAGACAACATTCCTCCACTGGGAGAGCAACCACCAAGAAAGGTGTTAAAACCAATCCTCGCCCAGGACAACTGGAAGCTGCTAGAGACTGGAAAATGCTGGCAGATGTTGGTCAGCGGCTTATTTTCCACCTGAGATTGCCACCACAAACCTTCGACCAGATATTGTCTTGTGGTCTGGATCAGCACGCCTTGTTCACCTGGTGGAGTTAACAGTGCCATGGGAGGATGCTGTAGATGAGGCGTATGAGAGGAAGAAACAGCGGTATGCTCAACTAGCCACTGAAGCGGAACAGCGAGGATGGAGAGTCTGGGTTTACCCAGTGGAAGTGGGATGTCGAGGATTTGTGGCACACTCTACAACCCGGTTTCTCAGAGATGTCGGATTCAATGGCCAAGAGTTGCGTCGCACAGTGAAGAACTTATCTGAAGCAGCAGAGGGAGCAGCAACTGGCTGTGGTTGAGACGGAAAGATTCTGGCTGGGGATCTCAAGCACAATAGAAAGAAAGAAAGGCTGATATACAGGTAAGTAAGCTGGGCTGAGTTGAGTGGGGGCGGAGGGTGATGCTGGGGCGCCAGAATCACCGTCGAGCCCTCTTGAGGTGTCGTGGGCTGGTCGACAAAACACCGAGGATGGAAGGTGCCAACTTGAAGACCCCAGAGATGTACCCTACTTAGCTCAATCCAGGCGGTTGTCATGCTGATGCGCTGGGAGACCGCACTATGGTTGATCCCAGGCCAGCATCGCAGCCGTTGTGTGTGCTGATGCTTTAGGGAGGCAAAATAAGCTGATCCCTGGAGCCAGCATTACACTTCAGCCATCAACACCAGACAGAAGGATATCTACATCATCATATGGAAGGAAGCGCAAATGGATGGAGACACATATGGATCACATTAGTTTACTGTGAAGCTACGTCTTAGTTGGTGCTTATCTTGGCGAGAGCCAAGTTCAAATCAGCATGAAGTTTTAACATCTACTCTCATGTAATGGAAATAATAATAACCAATGCAATGCTGAAGTGCAAAGAGCAGCAGGTGGTTGTTGCAGGGCGAGGTGTAGAGTTCCTGTGACTGTGGGCCTCAGAGCACAGTAATACACTGCAGAGTCAGTGAGCTCACACTGCTGTATTCTCAAAGGCACTGTTCGGCTGCTGGGGTTCAGCTCAGCTGAGAAACGGGCTGGAAACTCACTTGAGGGATCACTCAGATACTGGCTGGTGTGCAGTATATATTCAGGAGATTCCCCAGGGTTTTGTTTATACCAGTATAGATCAGGGCTGCTGCTTGGAGTATTATATTGACAGGTTAATATTATTTCATTTCCTTCAGGTGTCAATGTCTCAGCAGGAGACTGTGCCACTGAATCTCCAAGACTTCTCTCTGAAATACAGTTCAATAAATCCATGTTAAAGATATAGAATATGTGTGTGCTCCTATGTGAATAATGCGAGTATTTGAATTGAACCCAAGCCCTGCATACACACCTATCAGAATCAGCAGAGCTGTAGTGAGAACACTGCGCTGCTGATTTCCTCGCCCCATGCTCGGTGCCTGTGTGAGTGCAGAATGAGGAGAGCTCAAGAACTGCAGTGTTGGAAGATGAGACAGAAGCTGCACACGTGACCGATGATGCAGGTGAGAACTATTCCACACTGGAGTGTTCACTGGAGACATGATGATATGAAACAACACGAGTGATGTGTACTTGAAGCAGCTGCAGTGTGAAGCAGGAATACTTTACCAAATCATACCGCTATTTGTAATTAGCAGAATGATAATAAACTGCCATTGTGTTGATTGTGTGAGTCCAGCTCCATGCGGTACGTATTTTGATCACAATCTGATCCACTCTGAGTGATGTCACGCTTTATTTATATTTAGCATCCCAAACTTGAAAAAAAAAAATATATATATATTGTAAGGAAGAGTGGCGTCGCCTTTAAGAAATGGCGGCGCCATTAGAAAAACTACATCACCCAGGAACCTGAGCACTAATGGATAGGGCAGGGTTTCTGGGTATATAAGGAAGTAGGGCAGGACAGTGGGGGGTGATTGTGGGGAACACCTCCGGATTGTCCTGCTGAAAAGAACCTAGAAAGTTAAGTGTGTATTACAAAGTATTGTAAGGTAAAGTGAATGTTTTTTTTCATTTGTACAAGAGATCTGTTTTTGTTTGTACCGAGTGCGTTTTTTCCTCTTGGTGAGGTAGTCTTTTGTTTTAATAAAGTTTAATTTAATTTATGAAATGTTTGTAGACAAAACGCCGTTGCTCAGTAATTAGTTTGAACACGGTCCCGCAGTTTCCGTGACGGTTGGGCACTGTCACAACTGCCGTCTATTGGAGTGTGTGTTTGATACGGGACCCAGAGGGAAATTGTGTAATTATGCGCTGCAGGTGCAGCGAGCTATACAGAAAGAACTGAAGCAAAAGATTTTTTCCAGGACATTGTTTATTGCGGGACAAACACGAATAACATTACATACAGGTTGTGTGGATACTGTGCCTTAACTCTGGGACGCTCCTTTGTTTTTGGACAACTGGGACGTTGGCTGCAGGGGCCCCTTCCCCACAGCCCGGATACAACTTTATTATCACCGTTGTGTACTTCTCTTAGCATTTGGGCTCACGTGAGTGGTGTTCCTGGAGGCCTTCTTCAAAGGGGGCCCGTTCCACACTTGCTTATGCCTACCTGTGTTACGTAAATACTCCAGCAGCGGGTGTTTGTCCAGTACGTACCTGTGTTGCAGACACTCCAGCAGAGGGTGTTTGCTTTACGCTTACCTGTGTTGCAGGAATACTCCAGAAGAGGGGCCTGTTTATACTTACCTGTGCGCCGGGATCACTCCAGCAGAGGGAGCCTGTCTGATGGTTGTCTGAGTTGCAGAATCACTCCAGCAGGAGGAGTCTGTTCTATACTTACCTGTGTTGCAGATACTCCAGCAGGGGGAGGGCCTGCACTGAGCCCACCAGCGTTACAGGACTACTCCAGCAGAAGGAGCTGCTCCTGTACTTACCTGTGGACTGACCCACCCGGGTTGAAGGAACCTCGTTGATACTTACCGGTCTCCTCGTCTAAAGTGTCCAGTGAAGTTCATCCCAGTGAACTCGGTTCCAGTTGGACAGGTCTTGCACAGACCCCGGCCTGTAGGACAGTAGTCTGAAAATAGCTTAGAGAGGGTTGAAGAAGTGAGTCAGTTAGTGGCCCGTACAGGGCATTATTACATAACAGGAACTGTCTGTTTGTGTAAATATTGTAAATAAAAGATACTTGCCTGAAAGTTCCATGAGTCTGTGCCAGTCGGTGGGAGCAGCAAACAAGTAACCGCGGGGCTACTCAACGAGTTTGTTACACTTGGTGTCAGAAGTGGGATTCTGACGGCCGAAAACACACTTCAGTTGGACCCACGAAACGTAACAAGATGGCGAACACCGATGCACTAATGAGAGCACTAATGCATGCAACTGCAGTACAACAAGATAATAATACGAAGATGCAAGAATTCCAACAGGCTGCTATTCAAGCCCAACAGGAGACCAACCGTCTGTATGCACAGCAGTTGGAGGTAACCCGGCAGGAGATGGCAGTGTTAAAAGGTCGTTTGGATCAATCGTCGACACTACCAAATGGGTCTTCAATCCGACCCTCCCACGTCTTGCAGAAGATGACGCGGGAGGATGATGTGGAGGCGTTTTTACTGGCGTTTGAGCGCACCGCCACCCGGGAGGGATAGCCGTCAGGAAAATGGGCTGGAATTCTAGCACCGTTTCTGGTAGGAGAAGCTCAGAAGGCATACCATGATCTGGCCCCACAGGAAGCTGAGAGTTACCCACACTTAAAAGCCGAGATCCTTGCTCGGGAAGGGGTGACCTCAGCTGTACGGGCCCAGAAATATCATGCCTGGGGTTATGCTCCCGGAGTTCCACCCAGGTCACAGATGTATGATCTGATTCATTTAGTCACCAGGTGGCTCAAACCAGAGGTAAATAATACCGAAAAAGTTATAGAGATCCTCGTCATGGATTGGTATCTGCGGTCATTACCGGCCCCACTAAGGAAGTGGGTTGGGCAAGGAGACCCCAGTACCATCAATGAGTTTGTGGACCTCGTGGAGCGGCAGTTAGCTGCAGAGGAACTCTCTCGTCAGCCCCAGATCCCGGCGGTGAGGAACCCGAGACCACCACCATGGAAGATACGACCGAATCTAGGATCGGTGGCGACGGCGATGCCGGAGAGGGGTGAAGAGCGGCCAGAGGTCGTGAAGGGACTGGGGACAGACGTGGTGGTAAGGGCTGAGGCCCTGGGGTATGGAAGTTATATATGTTTTAAGTGTAATCAGTTCGGTCATATTGCTAAATATTGCAAAAGTGAGGACAGAATGGATTGCAATGTTGTTAAACCCAGTATTGCTGAGAGTCAGTTTTGTGGAAACATAATTGTTCCACATCATCCTGTAGGGACTTACCCTTATTTGGTCTGGGTGACAATTAATGGGGAAAGGGCGGAGGCTCTCGCTGATTCGGAAAGTGCAATTACTTTAGTCACGCCTGACTTGTTGGCGGATCGCTCATTGGATCATGATTTGAAAACAGGAATTACTTGTATTCATGGGGATATTAAGCACTATCCAACTGCGGTAGTCACCATTGAAGTCGGGTCCCAGGTCGTGGACTTACAGGTTGGAGTAGTGCCCCATCTTCCCCACCAAGTAATTCTTGGTAGAAATATACCAGGATTTGACACCCTGGTGAAATTTAATAGGCCATTGGCAAAGCCTAAGGTAACCACTGAAGACGGAAATACACCTTCAGAGAGTCCCCATGATACTTTCCCGTTTACTGACCCAGACTTGTTTATTGAAAGTCATTGTGTAAAAGTGAGGAAGTCACGCCGGCAGCGGCGACAGGAACGTGATGTTAAGACACAAAGTTTAATAGGGGTTTTAGCAAAACGCAATAGCAAGGGGGTATCTACCCAGTGCAGTGAGACAGATATTTCTGCGGAGACAGGGGAGGTTGTAATAGAAAACCCACGGGAAGGTCCCTGGGAAGAGTGTCTTCAACTCCCAAGAGAAGATTTTGCTAGGGAACAGGAACAGGACCCCACGCTCGTGAATATTCGAAAGAAGGTCGTGTCGGTAAATGGTACCAGGGTAGAAAACATTGTGATTAACCCACTTGAGCACTTTATAATAAAAAATGATCTACTATATCGCTGCACACAACTTAATCAAGAATCAGTGGAGCAGTTGTTGGTTCCTCAGGCTTTCCAATCCCAGGTTTTATATTTGGCACATTCACATCTGTTTGGGGGACATTTAGGGTCTGAAAAAACCTTACAACGGATACTGAGAAGGTTTTATTGGTTAGGTATTAGAAAGGCTGTGGATCGATATTGCAGGTCATGTCCCGAGTGTCAGTTGGCTAGTCCTAATCCAGGTTTGCGAGCTCCATTACAACCTCTTCCTATTATTGAGATACCGTTCGAAAGGATAGCGATGGATTTAGTGGGGCCCTTAAATAAGTCGGCCCGTGGGCATGAATATATCTTGGTCATATTAGACTATGCTACTAGATATCCCGAAGCCATTCCTTTACGGAACACGGCATCCAAGACTATTACTAAGGAGTTGGAAGGAAGTTTTGACGGACCAAGGCACCCCTTTTATGAGTCAGTTGATGAAAGATTTCTGTACTACCCTTAAGGTTACACCCATTCGAACATCCGTTTACCATCCTCAAACGGATGGGCTTGTGGAGAGGTTTAATAAGACCCTAAAATCAATGTTAAAGAAAGTAGCTTCCAAAGATGGGAGGGACTGGGACCTCCTATTACCCTATTTAATGTTTGCTGTTCGGGAGGTGCCACAATCCTCAACCGGTTTCTCACCGTTTGAGTTACTGTATGGGAGACAGCCAAGGGGAATCCTGGATATAGCTAAGGAAACGTGGGAAGCTCAAGCCTCATCGGGACGTAATGTGGTTGATTACATTTTACAGGTTCGAGATCAAATTGCAAAAATAACCCCCAAAGTAAAGGCCCATATGGAGGAAGCTCAGTCCCGACAAACAGGTCAGTATAACAAATCGGCTGTCCGCCGTAAATTTAACCCCGGAGATAGGGTTATGGTATTAGTGCCAACCCCGGAGAGTAAATTATTTACTAAATGACAGGGCCCATATGAAATAATAGCTCCAGTGGGAGAAGTTAATTATAAAGTAAAACAGCCGGATAAAAGAAAGAAAGAAAGAACAAGTGTACCATATTAATCTCCTCAAACGTGGGTGGATCGGGAGGAGTTAGTAGCATTAATGGCATTGGGGAAAGAGGGGGAGAAAGGACTGGAAGGAAGATCAGTTAATATAGGCCCCTCCCTTACACCTCAGCAGATCCAAGAGGTCCAGAGGTGTGTTAAGGCTAACCAAGATGTGTTCTCCCCCGTACCAGGAAGAACGACGGTTCTCCAACATGAGGTCCACATACCCCCTGGGGTGTGTGTCCGGGTTAGGTCCTACAGGATCCCAGAGGCCCAACGGAACGAAGTCGTTCGCGAGGTCGAAGCGATGAGACGAATGGACGTAATAGAGGAGTCCTCGAGTCCATGGAACAGTCCAATTGTGATGGTGGCCAAACCCAATGGAACTTGGCGGTTTTGTAATGATTTTCGTCAACTCAATCAGGTATTTAAGTTTGATTCCTATCCTATGCCTAGGGTAGATGAGTTAATTGAAAGACTTGGTTTGGCGAAATACTTAACCACTTTAGACCTCACAAAGGGATATTGGCAAATTCCCCTTAGCCCCAAGTCTAGGGAAAAAACAGCATTTGCCACACCCCTGGGATTGTTCCAGTATAAGGTAGTGCCGTTTGGATTGCATGGCGCACCTGCCACCTTCCAACGACTTATGGACATAATATTAATACCTCATGCACAGTATGCTTCGGCTTACATCGACAATATTGTGATATTTACAGATTCTTGGGAGACACATCTTGAGAAAGTCAATGCCGTATTGCAGTCCCTAAGAGAAGCAACGCTGACTGCTTACCCAGAGAAATGTTTTGTGGGTTTGCAGGAAGCACAATACCTAGGGTTTGTGGTAGGGGGTGGTAAAGTCAAGCCCCAGATTAGTAAGATAGAGGCAATTACTAATTGGCCTGTACCAAAGTATAAGAAACAAGTTAGAGCCTTCTTGGGTTTGGCAGGTTACTATAGAAGGTTTGTACCAGAATTTTCCTCTATTGCCACACCCCTTACTGACTTAATAAAAAAATCGGCCCCAATTCGTGTTAAGGCGTTTAGGGCAGGATAGATAAGGCGTTTAGGGCAATTAAAGAAATACTGTGTAACAGTAAATTTCAATAAAAAACTGGAAAAATGGAGGTGTTCTAAAACTTTTGACCGGTAGTGTGTATATATATATATATATATTTTATATATATATATTTTATATATATATATATATATATATATATATATATATATATATATATATATATATATATATATATATATATATATATATAGCCATACTAATACACACACCTTATCAGAATTGAAAAGTTAACAATAATTCTCTTTTTTTCGTTCTCTCATTACCTGACGATTTAACAGCTATTCCTGGCTGTGGAACATTGTGATATCGGGAAGTATACTGTTTAATTTTAGTTCTTTACACAGCACACTGATAGATTGCTGTGTCGCTCAGAGCAAGTTTGGAAATGGTGATTGTAGTAGAAGAGCTGTCTGCTGTAGAAGTAAACCTGCTTTTAGCAAAGTCTGCAGTGTGAGAATAGCTACTCACTGAACCAGTTCCTTTATACAATATGTATTCCGGGGCTCGGTTTGAGTTCTGCCGATACCAGTAGAGATAAACATTGCTGCTACTTGCAGTATAAGAGCAGCTGAGCGTTACTGACTCTCCTTCTGTTCTGGACTCTGCTGTCTGCGCAGGACTGATGGAATCCCCGCTTGTCATGACTGAACATTGAGGAAGAAAAAGAACATTTAATAGACAGTCAGAAACAATAATAATAATAATAATAATAATAATAATAATAATAATAATAATAATAATAATAATAATAATGTTTCTTGTTGTGTTGAAATTACCTGGCAGGATAATAAACATACACATGATTAATGGATCCATTTTAGCTCAGTGCTGATTTCTTTAAGAACAGAATAGAAAGGTTGTGTCTCTGTGTTGATTCTGGTGCTTTTCTCTTCACAATGCTGCTCTGAAATATTCTGCTTAGAGGTTTAGAACATCAAATGTCTGTAACCAATCAGCAGAGAGAAACAGAAACGTGATATAAATGTGATGTAATCATGTAACTCTGTGGTTCATAGTTGTGGTTACCATCTTCTTTTTATCAACAGCTTCATTAGCAGTTAACTGGATGCAAGTCATAGAGGTTTCAATTCTTCATTGACTAACTGCAGTCGCCCTACCCACTTTTCAATGAACCTTCCCAGAACTCAGGAAATCCAGCACTCACCACATTATAATGTGCACTGCGGTTACCCTTCTACACAGAAGAGTATTTAGCAGCCGCACTTACAGCCCAGAGGTGAGGTGAGTTCAGAGTACAGAGAGCAGTAGGTGCTGTATGAGATTTGTGGAGCACAAAAATCAAACCAAACAAAGAAAAAAATGTCACAGGAAAGGCAGCAAAGTCCTCTTGGTGAATGGAAAAGAAAGTAAAAGTTTTCTTTGGTGCAGCTGAGAGTCCTTATGGCTGAGGTCACTCAGCATGAAACTGAGTTTTTTGGAAAATCCTCAGCCAACATCAGTTATGTTACCAAAGAGGCCATATGGTCCTCTATGCTGGAGAAAGTCAATGCTGTCGGTGTTACCAGGAGGACAGTCAACCAGGTGATGAAAAGGTGAAATTCAGCTATTAGGTCTATGATGACCTGCAGAGTGAGTCGATCACGCGACCACATCCTCCGGCATCCCAAACAAAGTGACCCTAGATTTGAATATGCGGGTCTGCTCTGTCTTGCTCTTCTCTGAATGCTTTTCCTGCCTGTCCTCAACAAGAGCCAAGCGTTGACGCATCAGGAAGTGCAAACAGCAGCCATCCTGAAGTCAATGACAGGTCTCTACAGGCGTGTGCTTTTATACAGCTCTTAATTACTCACTTCTACATGGTTTACACCTTGTAAGAGGAGGTGCAAAGTTTTTGGAGGGTCAGTAATGGCCCAAGTGCAAGGCAGAATCCTTACATCTCATTATAATGTTTGCACCCACTTAGTATCCCAGATCCCCTTAGTATTCCTCGTTTCTTCACTTGAATACATTTCAATATAATTTAAATTGATTAATGATGGCAAAGTGATAATTTGATAGTGGGTGCAGACCACCAGGTGAAAATCGTTCTTTACATACGCCGCATTTTTAGTGGCCACTAAACATGGTTTGCGTGTGGAAAATGCAGATTTTTAATGCAATATGGGTGTTTTGCAACTGCAAATCACTTTGCCTGTATCCTTACATCAGCCCCTTTATGTCCTATGTTTGGATATACCCACATTTTTTGGGACATTCATAAAGAAATGTTATTGATAATCAATGTACCATAGTTATAATTAAAAGGTTTTTTTACATACTTGAAATTCTGCATTATGCTCAAGCTTCTTTCATTCCCTACTCCAGAAATTAAGGTTCAACACAATTTTGGTTTCTCTGTAATAAACATGGTTTTATAATGTTATGATGCAATGTATATTTATTTGAATTTATTATAAGAGTTTACATTAATTTAAAATATTTTCCATTAAAGAGTAAAAGCTGTCTAATGAACACATGTTGATTTGAAATTGCAGTGGATCAATATGACCCGAAACATACCAGCTGTACCTACATTCTGAACATACTAGGAGGGTTCAATAGATTCACATTGAGTGCTTTCAGCAGGGAGCTGCGCTGGTCGCTGTTCATGGGACTGAACTGATCTGACATGGAACTGCATTGGGCTAAAGGGCTTGAGGGATGTATCTCACATTCTGTGCTATTAATGTATTGTCATCTCCTTATTGCCTGGTATGTGCCTTGTTGTTTAACAAGGGAAGCATTGTCCGATTGTGAATATTGAGCTTTAAACACTGACAATTCATTGTCCTACACTGCCCCCTAGTGGGGCTTCATTTGAATTGCAAGGTAAAAAGAGACTATATAATAGTTAACGAAGCCTAGGTTTTTAAATATCATATGGGAGATATTGAAATTGAAGAAGGAATCTATGAAAAAGACCTAGGAGTTTATGTTGACTCAGAAATGTCTTCATCTAGACAATGTGGGGAAGCTATAAAAAAGGCCAATAAGATGCTCACTCGGCAGGCAGCAGGAGGTTTTTGTATGAAGTGATATAGAGACTCTCACAGTGTGAGCCTCAGAGCACAGAAGTACGTGGCAGAGTCAGACAGCACAGCCGCAATGATATTCAGATGAAAGGTCTTCTCTGTCTTGTCATGAGATGCAGAGAAACGATTTCGAAACCATGGTGGAATGTCCTCCTGAGAATAGTCACTGAGTATGAGCTGAGGGGCTTGATTGGGATCCTGAATGTACCAGAAGAGATATGAAGAAGTGCCGTCATATTTACAGTGTATAGTGGTGCTCTCTGTTTCTTTAACGAGGGTTGAATTTGAAGGTTGAGTCACTGTATCTCCCTGGATCATTTCTATAAGAGGAGACAGAAAGATAATCACTGTGAAATTAGAATGAAATAGACTGCAGGTACAAGCTTCCTTACAGTAAATAGACAGATAAATAATCATTACAACCACAAAGGAAATACATAGTTATGCTGCCTATATGTTGACAAACTGTAAAATGCTGGAACAGACTCCAGATAAAGTAACACGAAAGACATTGCCAAAATCTTGTCAAAAGTTGTATCTAATTGTGTTGCAGTTTATTTACCTATGATTAAACAGAGAAGTATCAAAGTAAAAACAGCGCATTCCTGTTCCATTGTCAAAACTTTCAAACGACAAACCTCCCTCCAGCGTCTGCTTCAATCTGCAGCTGAAATTGTGAAGAATGCGTTTCTATAGCAGTGATGTCATGAAACCAGTGCCCGCCCCTACACAGTGCACGCCTTTATTGCGTCATCACTCTGTTTCATTCACGGGTAGTCTCTTATTTTGATCAGTTGAATGTGTCTATAAAATACACGCTTTGAGACCACAGTGGAAACTGAAGGTAAAGAAAGATCGTCGTTCAGGTTAGTTCAGTCAGACAGTTAAAAGAACACAACTCACATACAAAGGAATCTGTAAAACAACATTGTATCACAGAGGTGTTGTCATAGCATTCTATTGTAATGAGGACCATTGCTTTCAATTGGATTGGAAATATTGTACTCACATTTACATTGAAGCATGTCTCAGGTTTTTATGTAAGAGTAATGCATAGATTATGAAAGTAAATGCATAGATTAGCAAAAAATAAAATTGCAAACATAATACCGATCCACAAAAAGGGAGACAAAACCGAACCAGGTAACTACAGACCAATAAGCCTGACTTCTATTATATGTAAACTTATGGAAACTATAATAAGATCTAAAATTGAAAATTATCTTTATGGTAACAATATCCTGGGAGACAGTCAGCATGGTTTTAGGAAAGGGAGATCGTGTCTAACTAACCTGCTTGATTTTATTGGAGGATGCAACATCGACAATGAATAATTGCAAAACATACGACAGGGTTTATTTAGATTTCCAGAAAGCTTTTGACAAAGAACCACATAAAAGATTAATTCTCAAACTGAACGCAGTAGGGATTCAAGGAAATGCATGCACATGGATTAGGGAGTGGTTAACATGTAGAAAACAAAGTACTGATTAGAGGAAAAACCTCAAAATGGAGCGAGGTAACCACAGGGATCAGTATTAGGTCCTCTGCTATTCCTAATTTACATTAATGATTTAGATTCTGGTATAGTAAGCAAAATTGTTAAATTTGCAGACGACACAAAAATAGGAGGAGCGTCGAACACTGTTGCAGCAGCAAAGGTCATTCAAAATGATCTAGACAGCATTCAGAACTGGGCAGACACATGGCAAATGACATTTAATAGAGAAAAGTGTAAGGTACTACATGCAGGCAATAAAATGTGCATTATAAATATCATATGGGAGATATTGAAATTGAAGAAGGAATCTATGAAAAAGACCTAGGAGTTTATGTTGACTCAGAAATGTCTTCATCTAGACAATGTGGTGAAGCTATAAAAAGGCCAACAAGATGCTCACTCAGCAGGCAGCAGGAGGTTTTTGTATGAAGTGATATAGAGACTCTCACAGTGTGGGACTCAGAGCACAGAAGTACGTGGCACAGTCAGACAGCACAGCTGCAGTGATATTCAGATGAAAGGTCTTCTCTGTCTTGTTATGAGATGCAGAGAAACGATTTTTAAACTTTGGTGGAATGTCCTCCTCCTTAGAATATTCATTCAGTATGAGCTGTGGGGTTTGATTGGGATCCTGAATGTACCAGAAGAGACCGTTAGCAATGCCTGCTGTTTCATACTTGCACTGAATAATGGAGCTCTCTCTCTGTTTAAGGACAATTGAATTTGAATGTTGAGTCACTGAGTCTGCTTGAGTCATTTCTAAAAGAAAAGACAGAAAATAATGAATAAGATTATATGCGAGCAAACTTACAAACATATAAAACATGACATGATAGCATACACCTATAGATAATGTGAACTCCCTTCTATATGTGTCAATGATTTTAACTCACTTTGCATTTTCCAATAATCGATTGCAAACAATTGCACTGTTTACTGTATAATATAAATCACTATTTGTATTTGCAATTTATTCCTAACCTCTAAGACTTTAAATTCCATTTAATTTTAAGTTTTTAAAAAAGAGAGAAAGTCCCGTATTTTACTTGTACGATATCGTATAATGGACTGACACACGTGTCTGACAAATTGCATAACCAGTATGTATACATGAACCTACTTATGCTTAAACAGAACAGTAGCACAGTAACCCAAGTACGTTCTTGTTCCATTCTCAACACGATAAACCTCCCTCTGCTGTCTGGTGCAATCTGAAGCTGGACCTGTGAACCATGTGTTTCTATAGAGGCGATGTCATGGAAACCACTGCCCCTCCCCTACACCGTGTAGTTGCTGTCCTCCATTGCCACCTGGTGGTTGTTCGGTTCATCTGCATTCGGATGATGTTGAGCTGCACGTTGCAGTTCAGATTTTGTGCAGGCTGATGTTTAAGGGCCCTATTCTCACTTGGTTTACGCGTTATTTACGCATTGGAAGAAAGGCTTAAACCAGGTGAGAACAGGGCCCTGAATGAATTACTGAGAGCATCAGTAGTACCTCACATATTCTGTAGAGGGCGTGTCGAAGTGAAAATCATTTTTCCTTTTTCAAAAACCGAGATACACAAAGTCATTTTCTCTTCAATCAATTATCTCTGGGAAAAGTTTAGGAAAACTCCTGTGAAAATATGTCATGGAAAAGTTTCCATTAAAATGTACTAAACAATGATGAATCACAGCGACCTACTAATTGGCAGAGTTAATGATGTGTAAACTAGGAAAAATGCATTTTTTTAGTATTTCTTTGGAGTTTTGAAAACCTTCGGTATTTTGTCTCAAAAGACTCGACAATGCAGTCAAAAAAGGAAAAGAAGGCTTTGATGTATCATAAACCTTCGGGGAAAATCTGTAAGCCCTCCCTTAATACGGAATGTTGGATCGGACACATGATGAATAGAGCTCACTGTGCTGACCTGTGTGAGAGGTGCAGTGAGCAGGGTCCTATGAATAGAGCTCACTGTGCTGACCTGTGTGAGAGGTGCAGTGAGCAGGGTCCTGCGATTAGAGCTCACTGTGCTGACCTGTGTGAGAGGTGCAGTGAGCAGGGTCCTGTGAATAGAGCTCACTGTGCTGACCTGTGTGAGAGGTGCAGTGAGCAGGGTTCTGCTGAATCAAGGTACCTGACACATGCATTACTTTATCATTCAGCCATGTGTTCCATGTAATCTCTACGATATGGGTAAATAAAGTTCCCTTTCAAGTCGAAAATAACCATCAAGGATGGGATATTGCCGTCAGGCAGTAGCGATTGGCTGAGCTTTTTATAGCAAAGCTGCCGATAGGCCTCTGCGCGAGCTGCCACGTAAGCCCGCCCCCTTGGGAGCTTACTATACGCAGTGCGCAGAGACTCACGTCCTCTTTTGTCTTCAGCATTGGTAGCGGTAGGTCATTAGAGCTCGTAGCTGTTGTACTCGATAAGCTTAAAAAGCTTGAGAAGCTGGTTTTTGCCCCTTCTCTGTGTTTATTCAGTTACGCTTTGCTTCTTTGTTAAGGATTATATAAATTGTTATATATTTTATATATTTTTATATATTTCCTTCACGCTTTGCTTTGCATCGCGTTTCTGTTATTCTCGTGGTCTCCGTCTTTCCTTTACTATAATTAATTTGTAATTGCTATCGTGTGTTTTTTGGGTTTTTGTATATATTTTATATCTGTTGTGTATATATATATATATATATATATATATATATATATATATATATATATATATATATATATATATATATATATGCAGCGTCCCACAAAAAAAAAAAAAAAAAAATCCCTTTTTTTCACCATTAGGAAGACGACCACCAAAGCACCTAGGTAAGTATTCAGCACCAGACACTGTACCAGCACTAGCGTCTCCGCTCTGCGGGTCGCTGACGCTCAGGCGTCTCGTGCTAGCGTCTCTACGCTTGGTACGCGCACTCTGCGTGGTGTCAGCGCCTCAGCGCTTGGTGCAGCAGCCGGCGCTTGGTGCAGCGCATCTGCGCTTGGGACTCCGTGCTGGCGCTTCAGTGCTCGACGCTCGACGCTCGGTGCTCGACGCTCGACGCCGACGCGACGCACCTTAGGTGCTTAGCGCCGACGCTTAGGCGCCGACGCTCGGTGCTTCGACGTTCGGTGCTTCGACGCTCGGTGCTTCGACGCTCGGTGCCTCGACGCCTCGACGCTCGGCGCGACGCACCTCGACGCTCAACGCCGGCGCTCAACGCTCGGTCGCGTCGACGCTCGACGCTTCGGTGCACGCACTCGACGCTCGACGCTCGACGCTCGGCGCACGCACCGGTGCTTCGACGCTCGGTGCGTCGACGCCTCGACTCTCGGTGCTGACGCCTCGACGCCGGTGCACGCACCTCGACACTTTGGCGCTCGACGCTCGGTGCATCGACGCCTTAACAACTTCACATTCAACGCTTCGCCGTTCGACGTTCAGGGTCAGAGTGGCAACCATGTCCGGGTTCCACCGTTGCGTCACCTGCCAGGCAAAATTGCCAGCGAGCGATCCCCATGAGGACTGTGTGGCGTGCCTGGGACCAGAGCACACCGCGTCTGCCTTAGCAGACAGATCGTTTTGCGCATTGTGCGCTAATTTTCAACAGCAGTGCAGGACCACTGAGATCCATCTAAAGAAGGGCTACTTAGCGGCTACAGAGGCAGTTAGGTTGTCCAACGTGGCCAGCCTCCTAAATTATCTGGACGACTGGCTCCCTGCGCACAGTCGAAGGAGCAGGTGGCACAGCACACAGTGATGGTTACAGACCATCTTCAGTGGCTAGGTCTGAAGATCAATTCAGAAAAGAGCCGCCTAGTGCCGAGCCAACAGACCGAATTCTTGGGTCTGCATCTGGACTCAGTGTCCATGGAAGCGACCCTGTCGACACAAAGAGTTGCCTCAATAGAGCGGTGTCTCTCCCTATTCAGGTTGAGACAAACAGTCAGCATGGAGCTGTGTCAGCGCATGCTGGGGTTGATGGCTGCCGCCTCACAAGCCCTTCCTTTGGGCTTACTACACCAGAGACCTCTGCAGGCCTGGTTCAATGCCTTCGCGTTGCATCCGTGGAGAGACAAACACCGCAGGCTAAGGGTATCCCGAGCCTGCTGGGAAGCGCTACGCTGGTGGAAAGTTCCGTCAAACCTCCTCCAAGGCGTACGCTTGGGTCCCATTTTCAGAAGGCAGGTCAACACGACCGACGCTTCCAACCACGGTTGGGGAGCGGTCTGGAACGGGACAGGGACCCGTGGAGTGTGGTCAGGACCCTGGAGGTCAGCCCACATCAATGCTCTGGAGCTCAGAGCGGTGGACCTCGCCCTCCGGCACTTCTTGCCAGTGCTTCTAGGCAAGCATGTGTTAGTGCGGTCAGACAACACCACAGTTGTGGCGTACATCAACCGCCAGGGCGGCTTGCGGTCCCCCGGTCTTCACCGGATGGTAGCACGGATGTTGCTATGGGCACAACCGCGTTTAACCTCTCTGCGTGCGGTTCACCTACCGGGCAGAGTCAATTACGCAGCAGATCTCCTATCCAGAGGAGGCCCCCTATGAGTCGATGCACTGGCTCACGAATGGCCACCAGGGCTCCTATATGCGTTTCCACCGATTCCGATGCTCCCCGCCTTCTTAGAGAAGGTCAGGGTAGAGCAAGCGACAGTGATTCTAATCGCTCCTCGGTGGCCTCGGAGGATATGGTTCCCGAGCCTGGTGCAGTTGTTGCACGGTCGGCCGAGGGAGCTCCCTCTGCGAGCGGACCTGTTGTCCCAAGCCCAAGGAGGGCTGTGGCACCCGAACCCCAAGCTCATGCAGTTATGGGCTTGGCCCTGAGCGGGAGCCTGTCAGCCTTAGGGCTCTCGACGGCGGTTATTTCGACCATTCAGAGTGCTAGAGCACCCTCTACTAGGTCGCAGTATCGTACAAGTGGCAGTTGTTTCAAAGTTGGTGTCTGGCGGAAGGCCATGACCCAATATCCTGCCCTGATATTACAGTTTCTACAGAAACTGTTAGATGAGGGGAAATCTCCTCTACACTTAAAGTGTACTTAGCCGCCATATCGGCTTGCCATGTACGTATTGACGGTTTATCACCAGGTTGCCATTTTCTGGCATCGCCCAGTTCCTGAAGGCGCAAGGCGTTTGCGGCCTCCAAGGACGACCAGTTTACCGTCATGGAGCCTTGGCGTGGTGCTAGAAGCCCTTACCAAGGCACCGTTCGAGCCTCTCCACAGCGTGGACATGAAGCTCGTGTCTATAAAAACTGCGTTTTTGCTATCAGTGGTATCAGCAAAGCGGCGTGGGCGAAGTTACACGCACTTTCAGTGCATTCATCATGTACTCGTTTCGCGGGAGACGGTTCTAAGGTCTCCATGCGTCCAAATCCGACCTTTTACCCAAGGTCATATCCCGTTTCATATGAACCAACCAGTCGAGTTGATGGCGTTCCATCCTCCTCCTTTTTCTTCCCCAGAGGAAGAACGGTTACACATGCTCTGCCCGTGCGGGCATTGAGATGTTATATTGACCGTACAACGGCTGTGAGGCAAACTGAACAATTGTTCATATGCCATGGTTCTAGGACTTTGGGTCAGCCGTTGTCTAAACAACGCCTTTCCCACTGGATAGTGGATGCTATTAAATTAGCTTATGAATCTGCAGGCCTTCCGCCACCAGGGCAGTTGAAGGCGCATTCCACTAGGGGTATGGCGACATCCTGGGCCCTCTTTAGAGGGGTGCCGGTGTCTGACATTTGCGCTGCAGCCAGTTGGGCTACACCGCATACTTTCATGAGGTTTTACCGTTGAGCGTACTGGATTCCTCTGCTCCACTGTTTGGAGCATCTGTACTACACTCTATGATCCCTCAAGATGCGGACGTATAGAGTGGTTGACAGCATGGTGTTGACTTTTCCACCTTAGGACAGGTGTCATTGCGAGCATAGACGGCTGAGGCGCAGCTCGCATTTGCGTAGATGTGTTGCCCACGCGGTTGCGTTATGACGTAAGTCTGTCCTACTGCCGAGAATCCTCCCTCGCGACGGCTTGGGTACACTGTTCCCATCCTTGATGGTTATTTTCGACTTGAAAGGAGCGATAGGTTGCGGATGCAACCCGGTTCCCTGAAAGAGAAAATAACCATCAAGCCGCGTGGTCGCTCCAGAGGCCTTCACGGCCTGAAGAGCAAAAGAGGACGTGAGTCTCTGCACACTGCGTATAGTAAGCTCCCAAGGGGGCGGGCTTACGTGGCAGCTCGCGCAGAGGCCTATCGGCAGCTTTGCTATAAAAAGCTCAGCCAATCGCTACTGCCTGACGGCAATATCCCATCCTTGATGGTTATTTTCTCTTTCAGGGAACCGGGGTTGCATCCGCAACCTATCGGTTTGTATTATCGATACTTGCTCAAATTCAATGCGGATAAAGTTGACGCTGTCCGCGGTTCTGAATGTGTCAGATACGAAACGCAAATGAAAAGTGTCTCTGAATTGAATGTATTCTTTGCTTATTTGTTGTCATGGTATATTGACTGAGTTTATCAACAAGTTTACAGAACAATGTGTGCTGTTTAATGTGGTTAGTTTATAAACACAATACAGGACAGGGTAAAGGGATTTATTAAGTGTATTGTTCTTTTAAGACCGAGTTATTACATCTGCTTGGGACATTTCTAATGAAAAACGAGAAACAAACAGCAGATTCGGAGGAGCACAATCTCCTTGTAATAATTATACCCCCAACACAATATTCACTCCGCTTTTCTTTCTTATGTTCGTCGCTTTTAACCTCAAACCTCGCTCCACCCCTTTGGTTACATTTGCATCTGAAAACAATGTGAAGAATGCATCTGTAGCAGAGAACGAGTCGACCCGTCCCTACACAAACCGGCAGCTCGCACAGCATCGGAGTTTTCTATTACTAGTGATGGCTCTCGCATGACATATATGTGCCGGACTGTATTGTAACTTTACCAGTGTAGTTCAGCGCTGCGTCTCTTATCGAGGGCTGCAGGGCAGGGAGTACCGGACTGTATTGTAACTTTACCAGTGTAGTTCAGCGCTGCGTCTCTTATCGAGGGCTGAGGGGCAGGGCAGGGATTATTTATTTATCTGTTCATTTATTTTAAAAAGATCATAAATAAGGGCAATGTCAAACCAGCTGCACTTTCGATAAAAAAAAATAAATAAAAAAAAAACACGAAGGTAAAAGCTTTATGAAAATATCCCATACTTATGTAATCATCCTAAACAGACATTTAAAATATTTTAATAACCCAAATATAACGTTTGAATAAAACACATGCAAACGCACCCCAGCTTGTATAAAATTAACACAACGAAAAACTCTTTGAATCGGGGTATCCGTACCTGTGATTAAACGTGAATCGATTCTCTTTATATTGCTATCAAGCACGTCCTTGTCTGACTTCATATTGAAGCGCAGGTGTGCGCGCATTGCTTGGTTGTTTACTAGATGTTGTGCATATTGAGTTTCCTGTGCAATGTAATATTTATTATTGTAGTTTAGATATGTGTTTGTGAAAAGGTCTTTATTAAAGAGCACAGTAAATACATATATACAATATTTTAAAAAATGCCCAAACAACGTTTATTCAATAAATATGCATTTGTTTATTTATGTGTTGCTTATAACCTAGCAGTGCTGTTTGATATGACAGTACCAACAGCACATTGTAATGCGGCTTGTAATGTTAATCAAAGCTCTCAAATCTGGAACAAGATTCCAAGCAGTGCTGTTTGACAAAACACACAGTGAGCTTCTAAACTACACAACAACAACACTATAGCAACACGCTAAACAATACATACAATTAATACATACAAATAACATAAATAATAGAAAAATACATTTAACTTACGAAATAAGACATTCTTTTTATTGCAGTGTAGTTTTTATCAAAGATTCACTGTAATCGGATTGCTTTTTTAAGCTTCTCGCTCTCGTATATACCATAATAATAACATACTGTACATACACATTGTAACTGAGATGTTTAAACCGCAACAGCACAAATAAAACAGACATGTGATGTTGTTTGTGTGTTTTTCCAGTGAAGGGGTTAATTAGTGCGCACTGAATGCGCTGTGTTATTGTAGAAGGCAGTAATGTAAAGACAGCACCGTGGTACTCAGCGCACACAGGTACACTGCAGAATCACACAGCTGCGTGTTCACGATTGTTAAACTAGTCATCTTCTGCGATGTGTCCAACTGACTGGAAAACCTGGCCGCAGTTTCATCTGATCGGAGTTCATCAGTGGAAGAGCTGGTTTTAAAGCGGTGAAGCAGATATCGAGGAGAGCTCCCTGGAGTCTGCTTGTACCAGAACAGATTCTCATTGCTAGTGCTACTGCTCAGTGAGTAAGTGCAGAATATCCTCGTCTCACTGCTAACTTTCGAGGTAATCATGTCATTGAGTTGATTAATTTCATCTCCACGACCGGAATCTGTAAAATAAAAAAATAGAGTTATGCACGATGTGGTAACTGCAGCTGAATCCACGAAATTGTTATTACAACAAAAATACATCTTTACCAAAGATTAAATAGAAGACTGCAGTGAGAAGACCTGCATACAACATGGTTATCGCTGTTCATTCAGTTTGAATGAGATCTCTGTCTCTGTTCTGTTGGTTTCTGCTCAGTACTGAATGCCAGTCTGCAGCCGCACCACCGAACGGATCAGTGGGCGTTTCTTCCGTGTGTCGGGATGTTTCTCTGATGTCCAATCAGATCCCATGAACCCGCGCTGCGCTCTGTCTTCTTCATTACCCAGTGAAGCACCAGAACGGGGTTCTTTCGTGTCATGAGTTGTGTTCCATATATATATATATATATATATATATATATATATATATATATATATATATATATATATATATATACACACTACCGGTCAAAAGTTTTAGAACACCTCCATTTTTCCAATTTTTATTGAAATTTATGCAGTTTAATGTCTCAATGTACTCTGAAATTAAAGCATAGAACACATAAACAATTGGAGATAAAAAGAAATCATGGAATTGTTTTGTTTAACAAAATTTAATCTAAATTTTTGACTCATCAAAGTAGCCACCTTTTGCAGATATAACAGCCGAACACACTCGTGGCATTCTTTCTGCAATGGAAATCAAATATTGTTTAGAAAGTTCTTCCCAACACTGTTGCAGAAGTTCCCACAAATGTGTTGCACTTGTAGGTTGCTTTGCTTTCACCCTTCTGTCCAGTTCATCCCAAACCAGCTCGATGGGGTTTAAGTCTGGAGACTGTGCTGGCCATTCCACGATTCGAAGCCTACCGTCTTGTTCTTTTCTTCTAAGGTTCTGACATAGCCTGTAGGTATATTTTGGGTCATTATCTTGCTGTAGGATGAACCCCTGACCAACTAGGCGAATACCAGAGGGTATTGCATGGCGCTGCAAAATGCTGTGGTAGCCGTTTTGGTTCAGGGTGCCACTCACTTTGTGCAAGTCGCCGACTCTGGATCCAGCAAAAGAGCCCCAGACCATCACGCTTCCTCCTCCATGTTTGACAGTTGGTGTCACACACCGAGGAACCATCCTTTGGCCTACTCGACGGCATACAAAAACCCTGCGTGATGAACCAAAGATTTCAAATTTTGATTCATCGGTCCATAAAACCTTCTTCCAGTCTTCAGTAGTCCACTGGCGGTGCTTCATGGCCCAGGCAAGCCTCTTTTTCTTATTTTGCCATCTTAGCAATGGCTTTCTTACTGCCACTTGACCTGTCAAACCTGCAGCTCGAAGTCTTCTCTTCACAGTTGAAACTGAGACTTGCTTACTTCGGCCAGTGGTAAGCTGTGCTTGAAGCTGTTGTCCTGTGAGCCGCCTATCACGCAAGCTGTTGACTCTCAGAAACTTGTCTTCTGATTCTGTTGTGGCTTTGGGTCTGCCAGACATCTTCCTGTCAGAGTTTCCTCCAGTTTCCAAGTTCCTTTTGATGGTGTAGGAAACTGTACTCACTGACACCTTGGCTTTCTTTGCAATTTCTCTAAAGGAAAGACCTACACTTTTAAGGGTTATAATGGTCTATCTGTCTTCCTTTGTTAATTGCCTTTTTCTCGCCATTATGATAGCAATATACTACTTCCTGCAGTACAATACTGTCCAAATAATGCTTAAGAGGGTGTAGTAACACAGTCTGTTCCAACACTGCTTTTATACAGACAGAGGGTTTGTAAGTAATCAACAAACATTGGGACACCTGTAGGAATTGTTAGCATCAACTTTCAAGGCTTAATTTACTTCCATTGCTGCAGAACAGCTGTAAGTTGTTAACCCATTACTTGTTCCCTGAAAAGGCCTTTTGTATAACTCTGAAATGTACATTATTTTTCAGTTTTGTAACCTAAACTTTTTTTAACCTCTGGCAGTTTACCGCTTACCTTTGTACCATTTCAGGTTATTCACTGGACTTGAACTGCTTAAATTTCAATAAAAACTGGAAAAATGGGGGTGTTCTAAAACTTTTCACCGGTAGTGTATGTATATATATATATATATATATATTGTAAACGATCCGCCCTCACCGCGGTTCGTTGCCCCTTTAAAAACACTGACCCAACACACGCAAATGGATTTTTGAAAGCGCGGTTGCGCAATTTTTAATGAAAACACACAAAACAAAATAAACAAAACAAACACCTAGCTCTTCCTTGAGCAATAACTAAAACAAAACAGGAACCTAAACTAAACAACAGGACAGCTAAGCTGTTTACCTGTAACAAAACACACAGAACAGCACACACAAAAAAGGACTCACTCTACCTTTTTTCTCTTTTAAATTACGGCTGTACCCACACACCAGCACAGTCGGGCTTCTACCCTCTTCAGCAGCCGCCCAGAGAAGACTGACTGCTCTCCTTTTAAACCCTGCACCTGGCTCTAATTTTCAATAATAGCCAGGTGCAGGTAATGATTAATCAATAAAACAATCAAACAATTAAACAAAACAATTAACACAAATTAAACAATTAACAAAACAAAACCAAAATGTGCCTTACGCACATGTTTTCCTCTAGGGAGGAATTAACCCCCTCCCTGCTGTCTCACAATATATATACACACACAAAACTAGTACCAAACCACTGATTTATATATTTCAAGTCATCTTAAAGATTCTCACTGTGATCATTAACATTAATGATTTAAATAATGGAGTAAACACCCTGAAATAATATGGTTAATGTATTTGATCTTGTGTACAGTGTATTCATTGTCAACATACATTGCCTGCCTGTACCTCAATACACAGGCTGCATTCACACCGATTGGCCGAGCACCTTGTTGTTACTGAGGTGGAAGAACACAATGTAACACCGCTTATAAGACATCATTTCTTCATGCTGTGAGCGGGGTGTCATTCTCATACTGTTTTCATACAGGTAGTGTTAGAAAGCAGCTGCACCAGGAGATATGGCGAGTGTGACTGTGAATGAGCATTGAACAAATGATTGTCCTACACCGCCCCCTGGTGGGATTCCTTTGAACTGTCGTACAGAGTCGTTAAACTGATCATTCTACTTTGTGTGTGGTAAATGGCAGTGAGTGGGCGGGGCAGGAGAGTAAGAGGAGTGCTGCATTCTGGTACTGCATAGCTCAGCTAGAATTATAAAGCTCTGCTATTTTGAGTTTTAAATGGTTCAAACATCACATTTTATAACTGTGTTTGTTTTAGTAGCAGCAATGATATCCGCCAGACAGGCTTTTCCAGTGTTAAATGAAACCTTTTAATCATGTAACGTGTGTTTTTCTTTTCCAGCAGTTATAATGGACGGAATTTAAATGAATTGTCAATGTATGTTGTTTGATTTACATATTCAGAATTATGTGAGCAGACGCCTTTATCCAAGGCGACTTACAGAGACTAGGGTGTGTGAACTATGCATCAGCTACAGAGTCTCTTACAATTACGTCTCACCCGAAAGACGGAGCACAAGGAGGTTAAGTGACTTGCTCAGGGTCACACAATGAGTCCACACAGCCTCCTATATGTTTAACTCAATGCTTTATTCATTGAACACAATAACCTCTTTGTTTAATATGTTGTGGTACATGTACCAGTACTGGTACATGACAGGCTTGCAACTGGTATGCACCAACACTTCTTTATGATGATGTGATTCCTCAAACACAAAACTCCCTCAATCTCACTAGCATAAGAACATAAGAAAATTTACAAACGAGAGGAGGCCATTCGGCCCATCTTGCTCGTTTGGTTGTTAGTAGCTTATTGATCCCAGAATCTCATCAAGCAGCTTCTTGAATTACTGGGGAGTTGGTTCCAGGCCCTCACAATTCTCTGTGTAAAAAAGTGCCTCCTATTTTCTGTTCTGAATGCCCCTTTATCTAATCTCCATTTGTGACCCCTGGTCCTTGTTACTTTTTTCAGGTCAAAAAAGTCCCCTGGGTCGACATTGTCTATACCTTTTAGGATTTTGAATGTTTGAATCAGATCACCGTGTAGTCTTCTTTGTTCAAGACTGAATAGATTCAATTCTTTTAGCCTGTCTGCATACGACATGCCTTTTAAACCCAGGATAATTCTGGTTGCTCTTCTTTGCACTCTTTCTAGAGCAGCAATATCCTTTTTGTAACGAGGTGACCAGACTTGAACACAATATTCTAGGTGAGGTCTTACTAATGCATTGTAAAGTTTTAACATTACTTCCCTTGATTTAAATTCAACACTTCTCACAATATATCCGAGCATCTTGTTGGCCTTTTATATAGTTTTCCCGCATTGTCTAGGTCTTTTTCATAGTTCCCTTCTTCAATTTCAGTATCTCTCAAATGATATTTATAATGCACATTTGTATTGCCTGCATGCAATACTTTACACTTTTCTCTATTAAATGTCATTTTGCCATATGTCTGCCCAGTTCTGAATGCTGTCTAGATCATTTTGAATGACCTTTGCTGCTGCAACAGTGTTTGCCACTCCTCCTATTTTTGTGTCGTCTGCAAATTTATTATTATTATTATTATTTATTTCTTAGCAGACGCCCTTATCCAGGGCGACTTACAATTGTAAGCAAATACATTTCAAGTGTTACAGTACAGGTAATACAATAAGAGCAAGATAAATACAATGACAAATTTAACAAGTTTGCTTGTTGTTGTTGCAAAGTAAATGTGAAAAGGGTCTCGAGCGTGCAAATTTAACAAGTTTGCTTGTTGTTGTTGCAAACTTTTGTCAATGTGGTCAAACACTCTCTTTATTAAGGTGCTTGAGCATGTCTTGTACATTTTGTAGAAGAGGTTGTGCCGCCACATCTCTGAATTCAGCCATTGCCTCTGCAGCCCGCAGAGAAGCAAAATGAACTTGATTTTCAGGTCCTTTTGTTTCAAGCTCATTGTCCTCTTCAGCCTCTATTTCCTTTTGTTTTTGCTCTACTAGTCGAGTTACCTCCTCATCAGCTGCAGCTATTTGTTGTAGTTGGTCATGGTAGGCCATAGCTTTTTGAAGGCTATCCCTACAAGCATGGAAGGCTTCCACATAGGAATGGCACCCTTCAGGAAGAAGGTCTGTTCTGTCTTTCCATGGCTTGAAAAGTAGGAGGATGGCATAGAAGTAGTTCTCTGGGTAGTCCTGTACACTATAATGGTAATGATTGATTAAGTAGGGCGTGCTTCTCTTTTTGATGTCTCCAAAGGGAAACATGTAACAAGGGATGCTTTCATTTTTGGGCTTCTCTGTCACCACATCATGCCATGCAATGAAATCATAGAGGCTCATGTCTTGCAGAGCCTCTGGATGTTTTGGGTAGTATGAGTCAATCCAGGAAGGAAAGTAGATGTCGGTTGAGTCAGGATTTTCTTTTGCTAGCATGTCAATGTGTTTCTTGGATTTCAGCCGACGGCTAGAAACCTTTCATACATCAATCCACTTGATGGTTGTCTGCGGATCTGTGCCATAGAGAGGTAAGCCTAGGAGATTGTCTGCTGCTTCAAGTGCACCACATTCTCTGTTGGACAACCTGCGGAGTGCAACATTCCACAGTCTGCTGGCCAGAGACTTGTTTGAGTTGATGTCATTCATGATGCCAAGGGAAAAACTCTCCTCAGGTTTTGAGAGGTATTTTGTAATGTAGCGGTTGAGTCCTGTAGATTGTTCCCCTCGTGAACTGAATATCCATATTGCCTTCCCAAGCTAGCAAAATAGCTGGATTGTAGTCATTGATTCTGACTTCTGTACTACTCCGTGGTACATCATAGAGTCTGCTGTGAGGTTTGAGTGCTTTCCAGCCAGCAATGGCCTCAGCCACATCTCAGATTACCACCATGGTTTGTTCTTTTCTGGGAAATCCAAAGCAACAAACTATCACCACCTTGTTTTTGATTTTCTTGGATCTTAGACAGTACTTGTTGCATTTATGTTGCTTCCATTTCAAGACCCGGTCTCTGAGTACAGGTGCTATCGGGTCATTTGGAATGGTACAGGTGACATGTTGATTAATGTACTGTGCAATTTGTGAGTTGGGGGAAACTCCAATAAGTGGTGCATCTTCCACCCAAAGAAGCATGTGTAAGTGCTGCATTCCACGACCCTGGTACTCTCTGTGTGGAACTGCTGCATTCCACGACCCTGGTACTCTCTGTGTGGAAGTGCTGCATTCCATGACCCCGGTACTCTCTATGTTGAGGTGCTGCATTCCACGACCCTGGTACTCTCTGTGTGGAAGTGCTGCATTCCATGACCCTGGTACTCTCTATGTGGAGGTGCTGCATTCCACGACCCTGGTACTCTCTGTGTGGAAGTGCTGCATTCCACGACCCTGGTACTCTCTGTGTGGAAGTGCTGCATTCCACGACCCTGTTACTCTCTATGTGGAAGTGCTGCATTCCACGATCCTGGTACTCTCTATGTGGAAGTGCTGCATTCCACGACCCTGGTACTCTATATGTGGAAGTGCTGCATTCCACGACCCTGGTACTCTCTGTGCCAAAAGTAATGTGTAACTTTCCACAGAGGCCCTTTTGGGGATGTGATCAAATTCAAGATTGCAAGAAACTTGTTGTGCATGAACCGAGATGTAAGTCAGGCTTATTGGTCTGTAGTTACCTGGTTCGGTTTTGTCTCCCTCACATCTTTCCACAGGTGTTATCTTCAAAGAATGTCTGCCATGTTGGGGTTTGGCTCTCTTAAACACAGAATAAATTTCTCTGACTTTGAAATAGACCCAGCTATTGATAGGAATTGTATTAACAATAACAAATAGTTCTCAAATTCCTAGGCAGTCTCCCATCCAAATACTAGCCAAGCCCAACCTTGCTTAGCTTCTGAGATGAGAGCCAGCTTATTCAAGGTGGTGTAGTCGTAGGCGATACCAAGCCCAACCTTGCTTAGCTTCTGACATGAGATCCAGCTTATTCAAGGTGGTGTAGTCGTAGGCGATTGCTGTTGTGTTTTTAGGACCTTTATGTTACGTGAGCCTGGAGTGTTTGCTCAGAAAACTCCTCGTCATTTTACACATTTAAATGGTAAAATGTAATTTCAAAACTGTAATGCCTAGAGCAGGGGTGGGCAATTTCGGTCCTGGAGGGCCGGTGTCCCTCCTGGCTTTTGTTCCAATTTTACCCTAAATTACTTAATTAGACCAATAATTGGTAATAATTGGTCCAATTAAGTAATTTAGGGCTAAGTTGTAACAAAAGCCAGGAGAGACACCGACCCTCCAGGACCGGAATTGCCCACCCCTGGCCTAGAGCACTTGGTATTCCCAGAGGGTCTCCCATCCTAGTACAAACCAAGCCCAACCTTGCTTAATGTCAGGCAGGCTTTTATTTATTTATTTTTTTATTACCATAACTTTAAAAAATAAACAATCATATACAATACATAACCATATTTATTTTCTGCTAACTGTTAGTATTTATAATAGGTCAGCTAAAACTGCAAACACCAGAGCCATATGGATGATCAGTCAAACACCAGAGCCATATGGATGATCAATCAAACACCAGAGCCATATGGATGATCAGTCAAACACCAGAACCATATGGATGATCAGTCAAACACCAGAGCCATATGGATGATCAGTCAAACACCAGAACCATATGGATGATCAGTCAAACACCAGAACCATATGGATGATCAAACACCAGAGCCATATGAATGATCAATCAAACATCAGAGCCATATGGATGATCAATCAAACACTAGAGCCATATGGATGATCAGTCAAACACCAGAGCCATATGGATGATCAATCAAACACCTCAGCCCCAGTGATTACGTCAGACCCAGGAAAGAAAACACACACAGGACGGTGAAATGATGAATGAAAGTGCTGTTGCCCGGTTTATTATAAATAAAACGTTTAAACAAAAAAGAAGACAAGACACGGCACTTTACGCCAAAATGAACAGACAAACAAAACGAACAGACACTAACAAACAGGGACGAACAAACACGGTGAGTACAAACACCACTTATTATTATTATTCTTCTTCTTTTTGTTATCGTTACTTTCTTCTCTCCACACCCGTTCTCCACTCACCGAACACACAACCCCGAGTGAGTGAAACGTGCATCTATATATACTGTTGTGCCGGGATTCAATTACCAATTAATTATTCACTTGAATCCCAGCACGTGAATTAATTATGTGCAACCTCGTGCTCACATATTAAATACTTTAAATGCACGTGAAGTGATGTGCAATCCTCGTGCCTAAATACAATTATACATTTTAAATAACTCGTGCTGCACACACCCATTTATATCCCGTGCTGCCACATCTATACACCAACATTAACACACGCAATATAAAACATGTAACACACAAATGCACACAGGGGCGGGGCACATTGCCACAATGATCAATAACATATGTATAGCTATTATGTACTATATATCACCTTACAGTAAAATAATATGACAACAAATGGACTGAATGATAATACCCGAAAATAGGATTGCGTCGATCGCTGGCTTATTTTGACCCCCCTGCATTCATTGTAACGATTTTTGCTTTGAAAATAATTGGTTATTTTTTAGCAGTCATTTTTAATTTTTCAGCATCTCACGTGCTTAACACAGAAAACCCGCCCTTTCAACTCTCTGATTGGTTAAATGTTGTGTCAAGACGTAACACAGCAGTCATGTGGTTACAAGATTTTTTTTTTTCCCAGCCAGCAAAGCACAACGCAACTGATCTAGTCTGCTAGAAGCGAAATCAATCCTTACTGTTAAAGGCACAGTAGCATCTGCAAGACGGGCGGATTGGCTGAAAAGACCTGAGGAGAACCCTGGGGGGATGAAAGTGCCCGGGGTCTGCAAAAATACAGCGGAAGAAGAAAAAGAAGGACATTTTAACCTTACTTTGGCGACTTATTTATCTTACTGTATGACAGGTATTGACATTTGTTTTCTAGATTTCACCAGAGAGTGTTGGGAACTAAAAATTAAAAGTGAAATGTTGCTTTTGGCTAATTTACTTTTGCTGCGCCAGTCCCCAAAAACACGTAAAAAATCCTTGCTGTACAGAGTCAGGCAGTTCTTGCATTTCGCTGATGATAAGTTGTCGCGAGGAACAACCATTCCTCTCGATTTCAAATGAACGATCACAAGGAAACAATAGAGTAGTTTCACTGTCATGCCTGTAGGGGTCAGGATTGTCTTCAAAGTGGAGTGTCAGAGACATTCTTGCATGCTGATTTGGTTGAATGAAGAGTGAAGAAAAAATAACTTGACAAAATAACTTCTACAAAAACAACCCCTCCACTACAACAGAAAAAATAAAGAAAAAATCATCATATATGTTTTATTGTTCTTGTTATTCTTAGATCTAAGACTCACCTCTTCAGACAGCACCTGTAGAACTCCTCTGTTTCTCCCCTGGGACACTTTCACCCTTCCTTAAATTTGCTTTACTTACTCTTACCTGCCCCATATTTTACTGCATTTAATCTTGTACTTCAGAGTACTGTAATCTGCCAAGTGTTTAAACTGTAGTATTTGGTATTTAATCATATCTTGATGTAACTATCACTGTCACTTATCTGCTGTATTATTGAATTGTATTTTGTCACACTTGTACTTGCTTGAACTTGTCATTGTATTTATCTTGCTCTTATTGTATTACCTGTACTGTAACACTTGAAATGTATTTGCTTACGATTGTAAGTTGCCCTGGATAAGGGCGTCTGCTAAGAAATAAATAATAATAATAATAATAATAATCTAAGATCACAAGTCAGGGAATGATTGAGGTGGAGCATTTGCAGAGTGTTCAGCTCAGGGGTGTGTTCAGTGGAGTCTTCACATCCGGTGCCTTCACAGCACTTTGATACGTTAATGAAGTCCTGTATCAAACACGTGTTTATTATATTATATTGTGCATTGTGGTTCACCATAACCTGCTCTCTTATTCCAATTCTATGAACAGGGAACACATTTCCAAAGAGTGCAGAGAAGAAAGTGACTTAAAATGCAAACAGTTTGCCTGCACTGAAACCACTTCCTTTATAATGGACTCATGCCAATGATAGTGTGTGGAAGCAGTTCAACACAACTTTCTTTCATCTTTTACCAGGTCATGGGCCTGTGCCAGTTAGTGCTGAGAGAGTTTTTGTACAGCGTCCCAATGAGTTTTCACACTGTGCTATCCTCAGAGCACAGTGATAGATTGCTGTGTCGCTCAGAGCAAGTTTTGCAATGGTGAGCTGTGTTTTATCACTGTCTGCTTCTGAAGAAAATCTGTGTATGGCAAATGCAGCATTATGATTGGCCCCTCTGTCCCCCTTGGCTCCTCTGTACAGTATGTATTCCAGGGCTCGGTTTGAGTGCTGCCGATACCAGTAGAGATAAACGTATTGACTACTTGCAGTATAAGAGCACCTGAGCGTTACTGACTCTCCTTCTGTTCTGGACTCTGCTGTCTGTTGAGGACTGATGGAATCCCCTCTTGTCATGACTGAACATTGAGGAAGAAAAAGAACATTTAATAGACAGTCAGAAACAATAATAATAATAATAATAATAATAATAATAATAATAATAACAATAATAATAATGTTTCTTGTTGTTGTGAAATTACCTGGCAGGATAATAAACATACACATGATTAATGGATCCATTTTATCTCAGTGCTGATTTCTTTAAGAACAGAATAGAAAGGTTCTGTCTCTGTGTTGATTCTGGTGCTTTTCTCTTCACAATGCTGCTCTGAAATAGTCTGCTCAGAGGTTTTGAATGTCAAATGTGTGTAACCAATCAGCAAACAGAAATATGTGATATAAATGTGATGTAATCATGTAACTGCGGTTCATAGTTGTGGTTACCATCTTGTTTTATCAACACCTTCATTAGCAGTTAACTGGATGCAAGTCAAAGAGGTTTCAGTTCTTCATTGACTAACTACAGTCGCCCTACCCACTTTCCAATGAACCTTCCCAGAACTCAGGAAATCCAGCACTCCCCACATTATAATGTGCACTGCGGTTACCCTTCTACACAGAAGAGCTGTCACTGGAAATGCCATCAGCATTGTAATCACTAGCCTCTGTACAGTCCAGGGTTTTTGTATGGGTAGGGCGCTGCTTTGTATCACTGTGCTGGTTCTATTGCACAGTAGTAGATGGCAGAGTCAGACACTGAAGGCTGTATTGTTAGGGAGCCAGTTTTAGATGAGGTATCAACTGCTGGTTTATATTTCCCAGAATCGTCACCATGTGTTCCTGATCCCCAGGCTGATCCCCTGGTGTATTTTAAACCCTGGTTAGGAGCTTGTTTGTACCATTGCATTGTATTAAAGCTGCTTGTCTGATTGTGACAGTTTATCTGAACTGATTCTCCTTCTGAAACTCGCTGTGAATCAGGGCTTTGAGTCACCTGCTCTTCACTGTGCGCATGTGGCAAAGTGCCCCCCCGTGTATATTGTATGTTACGTGTTGTGTGTAAATGTTGGTGTATAGGCATTGGTACACGGGATATAAGCGGGTCTGTGTTTCACGTGTATTTAAAAATGTAGATTTGTATTTAGGCACGAGGAGGGCACAAATCACTTCACGTGCTGGTTAAAATGTAATGTGTGGTCACGGGAGTGCACTTAATTAATTCACGTGCAGTTGTACCGAGATTCCAATTGAATGATTGACTAGCAATCGAGTCTCGGTACAACTGCATAAAAACAGCATGTTTTCACTCACTCGGGGTGGTGTGTTTGGTGAGTGGAGAACGGGATAGGAGATGGAGGTGATATTTGTAAAAGTATTAGTGAAAGTATCTTCTCACCGTGTTTGTCTGTATAGTTCGTTTTGTTTGTCTCTTTTGTTTTGGCGAATGTGCCGTGTCCTGTGTTTTTTGTGTTTGTTACAACCGTTTATTTTCTGGCTGTCTGTTTATTTATTAAATGCTGAACGAAAGCATTCACTCAGCTCCACCAAACTCCACCTCTCTGTTGTTTGTTTCCTGGCTCTGGTCTGACGTCACCCACTCTGGCCGTCTTTGTCACACGTGGTGTCAGAACCGGGATCTACAGCGCCTCCAGGACTCAGGCCAGAGCAGGAACCGCAATTTGTTGTTTTAAAAAAAAAAAAAAAAAAAATGGAAGGCTGGAACTGGAGAGATGGCTGCCAGGATCTGGCGGTCCTCCTCGGTGGTCTAGAGGACCAAGGCTGGTGCCTTGCCTGTGGGAAGTTCGGGCACCCGGTTGTGCGCTGCCCCTACCAAGAGGGAGAGGAGGAACTGGCCCAGGAGAGGAAGGTGAGGAGGAGGCAGAGAAGGGGAAAGGGGAAGAGGAAGGCAGAGTGTCCACCGCCCAAGTCTCCACCAGCAGAGGAAGAATGCCTGCTGGTTTTGCCTCCACAGCCCAAGTGGGAGGAGCCCGAACGTCCCTACGCCTGAGTGGGAGGAGCCCGAACGCCCTACGCCTGAGTGGGAGGAGCCCGAACGTCCCTACGCCTGGAGTGGGAGGAGCCCGAACGTCCCACGCCTGAGTGGGAGGAGCCCGAACGTCCCTACGCCTGAGTGGGAGGAGCCCGAACGTCCCACGCCTGAGTGGGAGGAGCCCGAACGTCCCACGCCTGAGTGGGAGGAGCCCAACGTCCCTACCCTGAGTGGGTGGAGTCGGTGCGCCCACAGCCCAAGAGGGAGGAGTCGGTGCGTCCACAGCCCAAAAGGGAGGAGTCGGTGCGTCCACAGCCCAAGAGAGAGGAGTCGGTGCGCCCACGGCCCAAAAAGGGGAAGGTAGAGCGCCCACGGCCCCAGTCTCCACTCAGCAGAGGGTGAATTCCTGCTGGTTCCACCTCCATTGCCATGGGAGGACTGCTTGCAGCTCCCACCTCCACCTGCAGAGGGTGAATTCCTGCTGGTCCCGCCCACACCTCCATCGGCAGGAGCAGAGCAGCAGGAGCTGTCTCTGCCTCTGCCACCTCCACCGCCAGGAGCAGAGCAGCAGGAGCTGCCTCTGCCTCCTCCACCAGCAGAGGGTGAATGCCTGCTGGGTCCCTGTCCACCAGCAGAGGGTGAATGCCTGCTGGTCTCCCCTTCCGAGGCGGAGCCGCACCAGTCCCCTGCAAGAGAGGGAGGGCCGCACCAGTCCCCGGAAACAAGGGTAGACTACACGCCGCTTCCACCTCCGCCGCCAGGAGGCTACACGCCGCTCCCACCTCCACTGGCAGGAGCAGAACAGCAGGAGCTGCCTCTGCCTCCGCCACCTTCACTGGCAGGAGAAGAGCAGCAGGAGCTGCCTCTGCCTCCGCCACCTCCATTGGCAGGAGCAGAGCAGCAGGAGCTGCCTCTGCCTCCGCCAACCCCACCAGCAGAGGAGGAATGCCTGCTGGTATCACTTCCCCCACCAGCAGAGGATGAATGCCTGCTGGTAACACTTCCCAACCAGCAGAGGATGAATGCCTGCTGGTATCACTTCCCCACCGTCACGAGGAGAGGAGCAGGAGCTGCCTCTCCCTTCACCAGAGAAACCAGGACTAGATGCTGGCGGTCCTCAGCAGCCCTGCATAGGCTGCTGAGGAAAGCATGGGAAGAACCGCCCGGCCGCAGTGGCCGAGAAGAGGGCCAAAACCCGCACCCCAGCTTGTCCTGACTCCCTGCCTCACTTCGCCCAAGGATGCTTGCCTCGCTTCGCCCAAGGATGCTTGCCTCGCTGCGCCCAAGGATGCCTGCTTTGCTGCGCCCAAGGATGCCTGCCTCGCCGCCAAGGATGCCTGCCTCGCCGCCCAAGGATGCCTGCCTCGCCGCCCAAGGATGCTTGCCTTGCATCGCCTGGAGTTGCCAGCCGCCCGCACGCCTGGGGTTGCCAGCCGCCCGCATCGCCTGGGGTTGCCAGCCGCTCCGCATCGCCTGGGGTTGCCAGCCGCTCCGCATCGCCTGGGGTTGCCAGCCGCTCCGCGATCGCTTGGGTTGCCAGCCGCTCCGCATCGCCTGGGGTTGCCAGCCGCCCGCATCGCCTGGGGTTGCCAGCCGCTCCGCATCGCCTGGGGTTGCCAGCCGCCCGCATCGCCTGGGGTTGCCAGCCAGCCTTCATCGCCTGGGGCTGCCTTTTGCTCCGCATCGCCTGGGGCTGCCTTTGCTCCACACAGAGTACAGGGTACGAGGGAGAAGTGGAGCTCCCGCTGCCGCCTCTATGGCCAGGGGCTCCCCCCGAGTTCACCTCCCGAGGGTCCGCTGCTGCTGCCGCCTCCCGAGGGTCCGCTGCTGCTGCCGCCGCCTCCCGAGGGTCCGCTGCTGCTGCCGCCGCCTCCCGAGGGTCCGCTGCTGCTGCCGCCGCCTCCCGAGGGTCCGCTGCTGCTGCCGTCGCCTGGGGTCGCCAGCGATCCTGCCGCCTGGGGTCGCCGAGGGTCCTGCTTCGCCTGGGGTCAGCTACACTGTGGCCAGAACCCCATGAAGGGGAGCTACCGCCATGAAGAAAGGGGGGAGGTCAGGAGACCAGCTCCCCAGCCGCATTTCCGTGGCAGGAAACACGGTGGCCAGAGCCCCACAGAGGGGAGCTGGCAACCACGAAGGAGGGGGGGGAGGTCAGGAGACCAGCTCCCCTCGCAGCAGTTTCGCTGCCGGAGATCGTGTGGTCAGAGCCCCACGGAGGGGAAATGCCGGCCATGAAGAAGGGGAGGAGGTCAGGAGACCAGCTTCCCCAGCCGCACTTCGTGGCAGGATAGCGTGTGGTGGGAGCCCCGGAAGAGGGAGCTGATAGCCACGAAGAAGTGGGGAGTGGAGGACATTCCACCATGGCCACCCCCAGAAACACCTTGCTTCTCCCTCTTCGGGACTTTAAGACTGAGGGGGAGGTGGCCATTGAGGCCATGTGTGCTTTGCACAAGGGGGTATATGTGGCAAAGTGCCCCCGTGTATATTGTATGTTACGTGTTGTGTGTAAATGTTGGTGTATAGGCATTTGTACACGGGATATAAGCGGTCTGTGTTTCACGTGTATTTAAAAATGTAGATTTGTATTTAGGCACGAGGAGGGCACAAATCACTTCACGTGCTGGTTAAAATGTAATGTGTGGTCACGGGAGTGCACTTAATTCACGTGCAGTTGTACCGAGATTCCAATTGAATGATTGACTAGCAATCGAGTCTCGGTACAACTGCATAAAAACAGCATGTTTTCACTCACTCGGGGTGGTGTGTTTGGTGAGTGGAGAACGGGATAGGAGACGGAGGTGATATTTGTAAAAGTATTAGTGAAAGTATCTTCTCACCGTGTTTGTCTGTATAGTTCGTTTTGTTTGTCTCTTTTGTTTTGGCTTAATGCGCGTGTCCTGTGTTTTTGTGTTTGTTACAACCGTTTATTTTCTGGCTGTCTGTTTATTTATTAAATGCTGAGCGAAAGCATTCGCTCAGCTCCACCAAACTCCACCTCTCTGTTGTTTATTTCCTGGCTCTGGTCTGACGTCACCCACTCTGGCCGTCTTTGTCACAGCGCACCTGAATCAAAATAACACAAAATAAAGAACACAGATAAACAAATCATAAACACACAAACACACTAACAAGCAAAGCGAGGATCATGGCTTCTTGGAGTTCATACCTGATAAAATCAAGCACAGAATGACACATTTCAATCTTGTTATTGTAGTAATAAAGCGTGTTAATTTGAAGAGAGCAACACAAGTGGATGAATATGCACCTTTCTCTTCATACCAATCTACCCTTGAGATCGCATGCATTCATTCACAGTGGTGTTTGTCACAGCTATTTCATGTTGTTTAAAATATATGTGCTTTGGCATGTTCTGGTAACAAAGTAACCACCTTGCTTGGTATAGCTTAAGCTGTTCATTGTAGTGATCATGAATCTGTAATGCTTTCAATATGGAATGATTGAGATCAAAATCAAGGGCATTTTACTGCATCTCATTCACATAAGAGCATTCTCACAAGCCCCTTATTGTTTCACTGTTCTTCTTCTTATTGTCCTCACTTTGTTTCCTCCAGTGAAGTCAGATTTATATCCCTCCCTGAATACGCTGATGATATTACCTACTAAACTGCTTACAAACACAAAATCACTGCAATACAAAGTACATTCCATTTTAGTTCCTTGCAAAGTTAATGTTTATTTTAAAGAAATGAACTTCATATTGAAAAACTATTCTCAGTTGAATGCAGGTATAGATGCTAGCTTTACAGAATGTCCAAAAAGCCCTGCTTTATGTACAACTATTCTATTAAACATGGTTATATAACGTTATGATGCAATGTATATTTATTTGTATTTATTATAAGAATTTGCATTAATTTAAAATATTTTACATTAAAGAGTAAAAGCTATCTAATGAACACATGTTGATTTGAAATTGCAGTGGGTCAATATGACCCGAAACATACCAGCTGTACCTCATTCTGAACATACTAGGAGGGTTCAATAGATTCACATTGAGTGCTTTCAGCAGGGAGCTGCGCTGGTCGCTGTTCATAAGAACATAAGAACATAAGAAAGTTTACAAACGAGAGGAGGCCATTCAGCCCATCTTGCTCGTTTGGTTGTTAGTAGCTTATTGATCCTAGAATCTCATCAAGCAGCTTCTTGAAGGATCCCAGGGTGTCAGTTTCACCAACATTACTGGGGAATTGGTTCCAGTTTACCACAATTCTCTGTTTAAAAAGTGCCTCCTATTTTCTGTTCTGAATGCCCCTTTATCTAACCTCCACATGTGACCCCTGGTCCTTGTTTCTTTTTCAGGTCAAAAAGTCCCTGGGTCGACATTGTCAATACCTTTTAGAATTTTGAATGCTTGAATCAGATCACTGCATAGTCTTCTTTGTTCAAGACTGAATAGATTCAATTCTTTTAGCCTTTCTGCATACAACATGCCTTTTAAACCCGGGATAATTCTTGTTGCTCTTCTTTGCACTCTTTCTAGAGCAGCAATATCCTTTTTGTAGCGAGGTGACCAGAAATGAGCACAGTATGTATTTTTAAAACAAGTTTTAACATTACTTCCCTTGATTTAAATTCAACACTTTTCACTATATATCCAAGCATCTTGTTGGCCTTTTTATAGCTTCACCCATTGTCTAGATGAAGACATTTCTGAGTCAACATAAACTCCTCGGTCTTTTTCATAGATTCCTTCTTCAATTTCTCCCATATGGTATTTATAATACACATTTTTATTTCCTGCATATATCTATGACTAAGGTATATATATTTTTGTCCAAACTGGATAATATCCTCTTGATTTGTCAGTAGATTGTTGTGTGTAATGGTGAGGTAGATGGTATATTTATCATTAACATACAGTATACGGTAAAGAAAAAAATAAACCATGTTAGTACATAAAAATGAGAATTAATAATAATAATAATAATAATAATAATAATAATAATAATAATAATAATAATAATAATAATAATAATAATAATAAGCAGCTCTGTTTTACTGGATTCAGAACTCTGAGAATTGAATAACAAGCACACTGGCTGTTTTCCCAATATTAAGCCTAAATGCTGTCAACATATTTTTGTCCACAAGATGGAAGCATGACATTTGTCAAACAGTTTACACTAAAAGTACCCATAATTTAATTATGAGACTCAACCAAAAATGACTTTTCTTACACAAAGTTATTAAGAGCATTAATGTGAGTGCAGCAACACATAGATCCCACTATACATGTCCTGAAATATGGTGTCCTGTGTCTCCACACGTTCAATCTCAGTGTCACATACTGGACAAGCCCCTCAATCCCTTCAGGTTCAGTGTGCTAGTCCTTCTGTAAAAAATAAATACATAAAAGTAAAGTACCAGGCAGGCTGGATTAATAGGGCTCCCAAATTAAATATAATTGACCTCAAAGGTGCGGTAGTGTTCGAGGGGTGTGGCCCCTATAGACTTTACACATGGTTTTGATTTATCAGTCTGTGACAGGATGGCTGGACGGTGATGTCAGGACAGATGCAGGTAGTAAAAATGCTGACACCACTACTGCAGATTTTTTCCTCGCTCTCCTCGCTCCTCATATACCCACTCAGTACTCCACCCTGAGCGTATAGAGCTGCAGGCTTATATACCGTGGCCGAGGGGTTTAACTAGCTGGCAATTATTCTATTACCCCTCGGCCACAATCTGCACGGGTACAATTATTATGTGTGACTGCCAGCTAATTCAATAATAACTAGCTGACAGTCACCTATTCCCACGAGGTATTTTAAAACAACAAAACACACGGCGCTTCACCGTCAATAAATATAAATACAATAATGAAACAACAAACACAAAACAATAATCTGCACAGGGGCGGAGGGGGAAACCCCGTTCTAAAAATAAATAAATAAATAAATACGCACAGGGCTGCTCGCCCTGTTGCACGGTCATTGTGGCAATGTGCCTCGCCCCTGAGTGCATTTCTGTGTTTTATGTTGCGTGTGTTAATGTTGGTGTATAGATATGGCTGCACGGGATATAAATGGGTGTGTGCAGCACGAGTTATTTAAAATGTATAATTGTATTTTGGCACCGGGGTTGCACTTCACTTCACGTGCATTTAAATTATTTAATAATATGTGAGCATGGGTTGCACAGATTTAGTTCACGTGCTGGGATTCAAGTGAATAATTAATTGGTAATTGAATCCCAGCACAACAGTATATATAGATGCACGTTTCACTCACTCGGGGTTGTGTGTTCGGTGAGTGGAGAGCGGATGTGGAGAGGAGGAAATAAAACGTAAACTAAATAAGTGTTTAGACTCACCGTGTTTGTTTGTCTGTTTTATTTGGCCTCAAGTGCCGTGTCCTGTGTTTTGTTCAACCGTTTAATTTTGTTTGTTTAATAAACATACTGAGCGCCGCAGTGACTCAGTTTCAACACAAGTACTGCCTGTCTGTGTGATTTTTTTCTTGCCTGACGTCATCCACGACAGCCTGCTTGTCACAGTCATCCACATATTCTATACATTTGTAGACATAGGTATTGGCACCCTGTACCTGCAATTAGTAAATGCACTGGAACATCTTAACCTTTATATTCCTGTAAGAATGAGTGTTGAAATAACTTAGAAAAGGTACCATTGAACAACTAGATATAGTTTAACAAACAATATGTCTTAAATGTAACCGCTCTGTGACTGAGGTATTGGACCACCATGTTTAATGCCTAGTATGGACATCTTTACCATTAATCGCAGTTTTAAGTTGATTTGGGTCATGTTTACGAGGTATACAGATCTTTCTTATGGTATTCTGGACCAGTCCTGCTTGCAGATTTCCTACAGATTGGACAGGCTGGTTGGATTGTGTTCTGCTACCTTTCTTTTTAAATCAGTCCACAGCATTTCAATAAAGTTAAGATCTGGAGACTGAGAAGGCCATTCCAGAACATAGATCATCTTCTTCTTTCGAATGAAGAACGTTTCCACATTCTTTCAGTCTCATCTTTTCTGTCCTTTAAAGAGGTCAATTCAAACGCTATCACCATCTGCTTTTCACACTCCTATTATTGCAGAGGTCACTGCTGAGTGTTTCAGAGCATCACTGGGAGCTACAGAGAAGCTGTTGTGTGAAAATGTCTGTGACAGGATGACGTTGTGGTGACGTCAGGCCAGATGCAGGAACAGAAAAACAAAGGCAAGTACTGCAGGCAAAACGATGCTGCGCGCCGTTTATTTAAATCAAAAATAAATAAAATATTTAAACGCAAAACACAAAACAGAGCTCACAGAGCAAAATAAAAAGATAAACAAATACAAGTCTCGAACTCAAAAACAATAACTATCATCCAGGGCAGGCCGGGCACATCGCCTTCACTGTTCCTGGATTACTTCTTATTTTAAATTGCTCGCTTCCTCTCGTTCCTCCTCTGAACACCCTGAGTGCAGAGAGCTGCAGGCTTTTATATCGTGGCCAAGGGGTTTACCTGGCTGGTAATTATTCTATTACCCCTCGGCCACAATCTGCACGAGTTTGTTAATTATTCCTGGCAAAGGACTAGCACCAATCTCACCTCTGCCAGAACACGTTTTAAATAAAACAAAATAATAACAAACACGGCTCCGCCGTCATTTATAAAGAAACCATAACACGTCATCATAAATACATAATAAATCATAAAACACAAATACAAAATAACACTGGGGCGGAGAGGGAAACCTCATTCTAAAAATAAATAAACAAATAAACGTACAACCTCCTCGCACTGTTACAATGTCATTGAAAGAAGACAATGTAATTCATTCCTAAAGCTGCCACACACATACCAAGTCATTGTCTTTGCGTGAAAACATCATTTAAACTATAATACTTAGAACTAGGACCACATGTCAGGTAATGATTGAGTTCTAATGTTTGCTCTGGTTTCACACATTAAGGAAGTCCCTGTTCAAGCATGTATTCATTATATTTCTACAGTTCATTGTGGTTAATCAGACCCTGCTTTCTTATTTCATTTCTATGAACACAGAAAAACGTTTTCAAAGATTTCAGAGAAGAAAAAGCATCAAAGTGCAAACAGTTTGCCTGCACTGAAACCACTTCCTTTAGAATGGACTCATGCCAATGATAGTGTGTGGAAGCAGTTCAACACGACTTTCTTTCATCTTTTACCAGGTAATGGGCCTGTGCCAGTCAGTGCTGAGAGAGTTTTTGTACAGCGTCCCAATGAGTTTTCACACTGTGCTTCCAACAGAGCACAGTGATAGATTGCTGTGTCGCTCAGAGCAAGTTTGGAAATGGTGATTGTAGTAGAAGAGCTGTCTGTTGTAGCAGTAAACCGGGTTTTAGCAAAGTCTGCAGTGTGAGAATCACTACTCCATAAACCAGCTCCTTTATACAGTATGTATTCCAGGGCTTGGTCTGAGTTCTGCCGATACCAGTAGAGCCAAATGTTTTGGCTATCTGCAGTATAAGTGCAGCTGAGCGTTACTGACTCTCCTTCTGTTCTGGATTCTGCTGTCTGCTCAGGACTGTTGGAATCCCCTCTTGTCAGGGCTGAACATTGAGGAGGAAAATGAAAATACAAGATTGTCAATAATGAAATAATAATATATTTAAACAGAGATACACTTGTCATTGAAGCCAACTCATAACCACAAAAACAATTCCTGATGAGACAACATTACTATCTGCTGGTCTGACACAGAACATATTGAAATACTAAAAGAGCCCTAATAAATTAAATGACAATCTGAAAGTAATAGCTGATGAAGGACACACAGTAGATAATAATAATAATAATAATAATAATAATAATAATAATAATAATAATAATAATGCCTGGCAGTGTAATAAATGCAATGAAGAATCCTCTTAGTTTTGTCATTGTAGTTCAGTGTTTGTATGAGGACAGGATTGAAGGTTACTATCTGTGTGAAGATGTTTATTCTGATGCTGGTGCCACTCTGGGTGGGTGGTTACATTTGTGGTTTCAGACGTCACATATTTGTAACCCAATGAGCAAACACTTGAATAAAAGATTTCAATACAGCTGCTGTGTGTATCGGCTGCAGTATGTGTTGAGTCGACAGTAAGGCAATGCTATAAGAAACTTGACTTTTACATCATCTGAAGTCATTGTCTTTCTGTTCATCTTTTCTCTGTGTTTCTCATTCCTGGGAGTCATGCCTCCTTCAGCCCTTCCCTGAGAGTTCTGCTGTAACATTGTATCAAATCCTGGGTAGAGATAATAGGCAATCGAAGAAGCTCTCTGTCCTCCTGAAAATACTGACTGTTACCAGGTGCTGTGTGGCAGCATTGAGGCTGGATCTCACATTATCATCAATCAGTCTCCATGTCTTTTTGTAGAATGAGGCTCTGTGGTCCAGTGGTTAAAGAAAAGGGCTGTAATCCGGCGGTCCCTGGTTCAAATCCCACCTCAGCCACTGACTCATTGTGTGACCCTGAGCAAGTCACTTAACCTCCTTGTGCTCCGTCTTTCGGGTGAGATGTAAGTGACTCTGAAGCTCGGTTTGAGTTCTGTTGAATCCAGAAGTGTTACTGACTCTCCTTCTTCACCAGAGACTCCTGTCTGCTGAGGACTGATGAATCCAGGCTTGTTGTGGCTAAACATTGAGGAGGACAGATTCCCATGTAGATATAATGCTTCTTGTTATGATGAAATTACCTGCCAGTATTTTAGACTCACAGAATGATAAATGTATCAGTTGCACTTCATACCAGGGTTGGAGTTGATCCCTTTTTTATTTCCAATTCCTTTTTCAATTCTTCTTGAAGTCAGTTCCCAATCCCAAAGCCCATTCCCTTTTAATCAATCCCAATTCCTTTCATGACATGTGCTTTATTGAGCAAACATTTGTACAGCTTGTCAGCATCTCATGCAGTTACATAATAATTACAATACTAATTTATTAAATCAATTCCACTTGCTGTTACAAGAATCACCACAAGCTGCTCAAATGTAGAGTCTGTGGAAATCTACTTCAAAGGGAATTGGAATTGGAATAAGGAACTCTTAATTAGTGCTGATTTCATTAAGAACAGAATAGAAAGTTTCAGTCTCTGTTTCTATCCACAATGCTGCTCTGAATAATCTGGTTAGAGGTATTGTATGTCAAATATTTTAACCAATCAGCAAACACAGACACATACAACATGCTGTGGAAATGTGGTGCATCAGGAAATTAAACTCTGTGTTTCATCATCGTGGTTACCATCTGGTTTAATAACAAACCGACAACAAAGTACAGGTGAAAATGAGTTCTGTTTATTTTATTCCAGGGGTCTGATGACCAAACAGAAAACAAATAGGAGGACTGGCAATACACCGCGATGTGTATTGCACAGGGAATTATGAAGGGTTGCAGTCCGGTAAACAATAACAATGTCCAAACACCAAACACAAACACGATCACCTCTCCCAGTGAGTGCTGCAGTGCGGGTGGTGAAAGTACAAGTTATTTGTGAACAGTTAGTGCTCTGTTGTCCGGGTTTTGTGCTGGCTGTGGGCGACAGCTCTGGATCATGTTAGCTGTCTAGTCTAACAAACAAGACAAACAGTAGACTTTAGACAGACAAAACAAACAAAACCACTCACGGTTAGTTTCACAGCTCGGGTCCTTTGGTAATAGCATAACCATTACAAGGAACAGATCACATCACTAGGTCTCCTTTTTATACCGTCAACCATGACCCCTTGGTTTACTAGCACATCTGCTCCTCCAATCCGCGGATGCCACGCCGTTAACCTTATGGGTCAATGGTTTAGTGTACCGTAGCTCCACCCCCTTTCTAGATGGCCAACTTCTCCCGAACCCTGGGAATGAATTGTCTGGCCAACCAGACCAGGGTACTCTTGTAGCGCTGTGCCCTATATTACTGTGTTGTGTAAATCCTTACTGTCGCTTTAAGTATTTACGATTCTGTAGTCCTCTGGAAAACTAGAAGGAAGTGATGTGGTTGGAGGATTTCTTTTCGGTGCAGAGATTAAAAAGAGGTGAATGGAGCTTGATGGGGGAGAGAGAGAGAGAGAGAAAGAGAAAAGAGAAAAGCATGGAGAGCTGCGAGATGTGCTGATTTGAGAACCGCAAGCTGATGATAAACCAGTGGTTTTAGTCCCGTTGTTTTTGTTTTAGTAGTTCTTAGTAGTTCTATAATTTGCCGTAAGTTTTTGTTTACCACCAAGAGGAAACGTGTACTGATGGTTCGAGTGACGGGACTACTGTTTTTGCTGTGTTGGTGTCAGAGTTGATGGCATCCAGGCGAATCGGACCGGCAAGCTTCAAGCGAGTTTGACTTTGAAAAGCTACTATTAGTATTGCTGGGTTTTGTTGTGTTTGGGTAACTAACCATGTGTGATTAATCCTGTACTGTGTGCTGCTATCTTGGACGGCGTGGGGACTTATCTGGTTGGTTACTGCGGTCTCCCGGGTTGCGGGAGTTTGTTATTGTTTTGGCCGAAATATGGACAGATTCTGGTATAGTTCGGGACGGTTTTTCTTTTCACTCGGCAGAAGAAACGTTAAACGTACTCCTCGCCGCTTGGCAAAGACACTTTACTTTGTTTATTCTCTCTTTTCTGTTATGTGATGTTGCTGTTCAAACCCCTGAGCTATTAAAAGCAAATAAATACCGAGGAGGTAGTTCTTCTGTATTTTTTTGTTTTCTTTGTTCCTGGTATTCTCTTTTCTTTAGCTAATATAATAAATTCAATCTAATTTCCCTGGATATATAGGATGTAGTGGAATTTTCCAGTATGTCCTAGTAGCAAGTTGGTAAGAATAAATAAATGGTAAAATTGTAGGTTTACCTGGCAACCCAGATCGCCAAGCATTACACTCTGTTCCTTTTACACAGCGCCCTCACAGGTCAGGGAGGAGATCTAACACCAAGAATCAATCGATCTCTGTCACACACCTTCATTAGCAGTTAACTGTATGCAAGTCAAAGAGGTTTCAATTCTTCATTGAGTGCAGTCCTCCAGCCCACTTTCAGAACTCTATAAAGGAACTACAGTCCTCACCACATTATAATGTGCACTCCGGTTACTCTTCTACACAGAAGAGCTGTCACTGGAAATGCCAGAGTGCCACTTGCCCTGCCACTGGCAATAGCTGTCATACTCATACATCCATCTCCGCAGTCCAGCCAGCTGATGAGGGGGGGTAACATTGCCCAGAATGCCACTTGTGCTGGCAAATAGCTGTTATACTCATACATCACAGTTCAGCCAGCCAGCTCACGACATTGGGGGTAACGTCACTCAGCCACTTGCCCTGCCGCTGGAAATAACTGCTAATAATCATTCCATAACACACTGGCATGACTGTTATTAATCAATAACCATTACATCACAATCAGCCAGTACACAGTGTAGCATGCAGCATAAGGAGCTTGCTGCCTGCTGCACCTAGCTCGGTTATTATCATGCCTAATAAACATTCTTAAGCCGTTAAATATAAAGGAATCAAATGTAATGGTTTGAATGGTTTCATGGTAAATGCTGAAAATTAAAAGTAATTATTCAACCCAGTGTTTTCTACTTAACACCATGTTTAGCTATTTTTTTGCAGCAGTTCTTAGTTACCTGTTTAATTGTTTAAGTGCTTTTATTGCAATGCCCTGGTTCTCATTGAATTCATTAGCTTTGTCTCATTAAGCCATTTGGTCAATTTCTTGATAACAGGCACCTGACTGGTTTAGGGGAGAGGCAGTTGTTGTGGAGAGAGAAGGGTGTGGCATTTTGTTCGTTGGTTTGTTTGTTAGAAACCTATTCTAATCTACTGTGTTTTGAAGAAGAAAGAAAACACTCAGGAAAGAGAGTATCCAAGACTTTAATCCCGATTTATAATTAACTTCTTGAGCTGAGTTTTGTTTGGCATTAGTAAATTAAGAGTAATGTATTGACGTTTTTATCCACCATCCGGATCTCTGGGCCTCGTCTCACCAAGCCGATCCTGGTTTCCTCTGGAAGTCTTATTCAAGGATTATTCAACTAATCTATTTGTCCAAAGGGAAATCGTTTGTTGGGTGGACATTTCCTACACCAGAGGAACCCTAACTCTGATGCTGCATCATTTCCTTGAACTCTGTGGGCATTAATTTTTCTGTTGTTTTTGGGTGAATTCTGTCCTGTGGAGAAGGCCTCCGATTGGACAATTTTTTTTTTATATCGATTGTACATATTGTTTTCTGTTTTAATTGTGGATGTATTTCTTTTTGTTTTCTTTTGGCAGACTCACAACCAGTATTTCTATTTCAATGTTGTTGTTCTCCACACCTCAAAACACATTTATTACAGTGACTACTGTCCTGCTCTGCATTTTTGTTCTTGGTTTCTGGCACTCAGCTCAGCTGCCTTTTATTTTTTTGTAATTATAGGTAGGAATACAATTTCTATCAACTAGTTAAAATAATTGATTTGTTCGACAGAGTTGAGATTGTTACAACAGGGCAAGGGAACAAGGCCCAGTGCCCCTTGTCCTGCTTTTTGAGAATAGCTGTCATCAAGCAATAATTCTTTATCTCACAGTCAGCTGTACAGCTCAATGGACAAGGCCATGGGCCAAAAAGTATATTATGTTCTCTTGGTCCTGTCAAATGCTATAAAGATCCTTTCTGAAACAGTTCATTGTGTTTCACCATAACCTACTCTCTTATTCCAATTCTATGAACAGGGAACACATTTCCAAAGAATGCAGAGAAGAAAGTGACTCAAAATGCAAAGAGTTTGCCTGCACTGAAACCACTTCCTTTATAATGGACTCATGCCAATGATAGTGTGTGGAAGCAGTTCAACACAATTCATTTTTCATTGGCTGGCAGCAAGCCTACCCACTTTTCAATCAGCCTTCCCAGAAATAAAAGTATAAAAAGGAAATCCAGCACTCACCACATTATAATGTGCACTGCGGTTACCCTTCTACACAGAAGAGCTGTCACTGGAATTGCCATCAGCATTGTAATCACTAGCCTCTGTACACTCCAGGGTTTTTGTATGGGTAGGGCGCTGCTTTGTATCACGGTGCTGGTTCTATTGCACAGTAGTAGATGGCAGAATCAGACACTGAAGGCTGTATTGTCAGGGAGCAGTTTTAGATGAGGAGTCTACTGCTGGTTTATATTTCCCAGAATCGTCTCCATGTGTTCCTGAGCTTGTGGCTTGATTTATGTATTTTAAACCCTGGTGAGGCTCTTGCTTGTACCACTGCATTGGATAAAAGCTGCTTGTTGTATATTGACAGTTTATACGGATTGAATCTCCTTCTGAAACTCGCTGTGAAGCAGGGCTTTGAGTCACCTGCTCTTGACTGTGTGCACCTGAAACAAAACAACACAAAATAATGTACACAGATAAATCAGAAACACACAAACAAACTAACAAGCAAAGTGATGATCATGGCTCCTTGGAAGAACACACCTGATAGAATCAAGCAAAGAATGAAACATCTCAGTCTTGTCATATTAGTACTCTAGAGTAAGTCGTGTGCATTTGAAGAAAGAAACAAAAGAGGATGGATATGAAAGTTTCTCTTCATACTGAACCAGCCTACCCTTGAGATGACGTGAATGAATCCACAGTGGTGTTTGTCACAGCTATTTCCTGCTCTTCAAAGTATATGTGCTGCAGCAACTTGTGGTAACAAAGCACCCCCCTTGTTCTAGAGTCAGCTGTTTATTGTAGTGATAGGGAATCTATAATGCTTTTCAAATGAAATGACTGATATTAAAATCAAGGACATTATTCTTCATGTCACGAGTATAAGATCATTCTCACAGAGCCTCGTTGTCACTACAAAACAACACTCTCATGATTGGCTATCTTTGCTCCAGTAAGCTTCATTATCACAAGGTTACATTTACTTGCAGCTACAGTAATATGTTTAATGAATAATCATCTTAAACCTATATATAATGTGTTGGTGATGAAGCTTGTATCATGTCTACTGTTGGATGAAATGTTTGTAATATTATTGAGATGAGACACACGCACAGCAAACACAGGCTCTGCAGCGGTGTATATTATGCACAGTGCAGTCTATTCTAGACGGGAACTGGGGTTTGAAAGCTCTAGAGTATGTTTGCAATACAAATTAAAAAGTAACAATGTCATGTGTGCTGTATACTGTGGATGAATCCTCTCACAAGCCAGTGCCCGGAGGCAAGGCTGCTCTGCAATGAAAAAGAAAGAGAAGTGTTCACTTGATAGAGTAAAGTGCACATGGTGCGCAGGGGAGTTGTTCAGTCAGGGCAGGGCAGGGTTGACTCCTGGCTGTGCCCAGTTGCTGGTCTGCTCCAGGGATCCTACAGGGAGCACTGAATTGGGCCAGGGAGGTATAATCAGGAAGGACTTCTTCACTTCATCTCATGACAGTGACTCTGCTGGTTTATGGACTCCCGCTGGGCTGGCCTTTGTACTCCAGAGTCTCACCAGCATAGAGCTCCTGGGTCTACAGAGGGGATGGCTGTGTGAGGAATCATACTGAGACACTGAAGAAATACAAAGTGTGTGTGTAAACACTGCCATCTAGTGGTTCAAATTTGAGTGCATCATTGCTAGTCAATGACTGCAATTTGATATATATTCATAAGCAAAGAGCCTAATTGGAAGAGCATATAATAATGATTATTAGTATGTTTGCTTGATATTTAGTGGGAAAATAACTAATTAACACTTGATATCATGTTGTATACAATGCATTGAGAAGGCATCAATAAAGTGATTCAGGCATTATTATGAATTGTGAGGCTTGCTATAATAATCCACCTAATTTATATATATATATATATATATATATATATATATATATATATATATATATATATATATATATATATATATATATATATATATATTGATTTTAATAGATTGAGAAACAATGCATTATATTTCAAATATTGACCTGTATTCATGATTGCTTCTATTTGGCTGCATGCAGTGCATTCAGAGATACATTGTGTGTGTCTGTGTCAGCTGGCAGTAGAGGCTGAGGTAAGTTTCTGTTCAGCTGTGCCGTGGTACTGAAGCACTGTGAGGCTGCAGTGCACAGTGATAAGTCGCTGCATCACCTGCTTCCAGTCTGGAGATTGTCAGGTTGGTAGATTCCTTATCAGCACCTGCTGAGTGTCTGTGAATAATCCACTCTCAGTCTTCACTGTTCTCGATGTTCCAGCTCCTCTCATCACCATGTATTGAGGAGCCCTGTTAGGAAACTGTCTGTACCAGTATAAATATGGTCCATTATCAGTGGTTGAGTAAGTGCACTTCAGAGTTACTGAAGATCCTTCTTCACCAGAGACCTCTGAGTGTTCTGATTGAATTGTGTTTCCAAGTATCAGCACTGAAAGAGACAAGAATACAATTCTATCATGGCAAGTAGATTGCATGCATCCATCTGAGTGTGTCTTTAATGTGTGAGGTTTTGTCTTTATTTTTGTTCTATACTTACATGGCAGACATGCTGCAGTTGCCCAGCAGTAGCTTTGCCTTTTAAACATGCTGCTTGTCTTTTAATACTCAAGAGTAAGTATCGTCTGGTTAGAGCCGCTCGAAGGCTTCAGTGAAGCTCCTGTACTGGAAGTGAATCTGAAGTGCCAGTAACAGTGATGATGCTGCAGAACAAACATGCTCTGTGGTCACGTGCAGCTCTGAACGTGTCACTCATTCAGATCACATGATTGGAGGGGCAGACAGGGGTTATGTGGTATAACCAGATCAAGACAAAGATACCTGTTAATCAAGAATAAAAAGTAACTATTGAGATTGGATTATTCATATTATTTTGTATTTATGGAAGCTTTACAATCACATTCCCATTTGGCAATCTAGACTATTAACCACCAGTACATAACATTTGTTCTTTTTTTGTTTTCTTTCTTATCAGCCTTTTAACTGTTTAATAAAACTCAGCATTGATTGTGAGTTTGCTTCATCTCTTTACTTCATTATACAGCACCAACATTTACAATTACAAAGGACGCTCACTATGGAATGCATGGAATGTCTGGGTACCAACATTGGACTCTATAGTCAAAGAGAGGGACATTCAAAAGAAAATAGATGTGAATTTCAAATGTATTCTAGTGCTATAGATTCTGAATAAGTTACATTGGAGTATTCAAAAGCATTCGGAAGTGAGGAGGTAGGCCTCAGGATTGTACTCTGCTGTCATGTTTTGTAATTTTGACTTCGGGGTCACCATCACCTCTTCACCATCGCTTGCTGCTGCAGGCTCGCCAGTTGTTCGGGAATCATTCAACAGAACTCCAACCTCCGACTTCACCAAGATGTCTGACTTCCGTTTCTGTCCTTCCTATGATGCCAGCCAGCCCTGGCATAGTCACATGATCTTCTCTTACCTGGCGCCCTCTCTAGTCTGGAGGGAGACTTGCAGCTCAAATTTACCCTCTCCCCGTAACACCCCCACGTTTCTAATACCAAAACAATGTATTCCAGTGATTGTCTGGGATGCTGCCGATACCACTGTAAAGAATAAGTTGAAACCTAATAAATCACATATGAGAAACCAGCCAATCACAGAGCAGCATTTCATCATTCCTATACCTCTTATCTTGTGTATAAATGCAATCCCGTGTATAGAATTCTCTGTATTTAAACAAATAAAACGGTTTTTAAAAATGTCTATACACAATAATACACAAACCACTGTGCTCATGACACTTGTATTCAAGTTTTAAGCTGGAGTTGAAGACAGGAACATTATTTCAGTTTCTATACATAAGAGCGAATAAGGACATAAATGACTTAGTCTGTGGGATTGGAACTGCTAAAAGTAGACAATGACAGAGAAAGAATGAATATTGGTTATAAATCTCCCTCACGACCTGTGAGGGCACTGTGTAAAGGGAACAGAGAGCCCCGGACTGGATGGTCTGATAATTCATTCCAGGGAAAGGGGAAGTTGGCCATCTAAAAAGGGGGCGGTGCCACAGTACACCAAGTCATCGCCCCAGAAGGGAAGCAATGTGGCAGCCGCGGATTGGAGGAGAAACAGTTACACTCGCTAAACAAAGGGGCATGACTGACGATACAAAAGGGGCTGTGGCTAAGCGATCTGTTCCTTTGTTATGGTTGCAAGCAAACCAATAAAAGGAGAACCAAAACGTACCATGAGTGTTTAGTGTTTGTTTGTTTTGTCGTGTCTAATTATACTCGTTTGTTGTTATTAGATGGCTAACATGTACAGGGAGCTGTCGCTTAAGGCCAGCACCAATAATAAATTTTATTTCACCAGTGCACATAGCACTCCCTCTGGACGTGTGATCGTGTGGGTGTCTCTGTGTGTGTTTACACTGTGTTTATTATTTGGGTCTGCAAACCCTTTATTTAGAACAGTGCAAAACACATTGCTGTGTACATTGCTGTGTACATTGCTGTGCACATTGCTGTGTACATTGCTGTGCATTGCCTGGTATTATTATTTACGGTGGCAACAACATGGATTACGAATAAAGATCTGTTTGGACCGTGAACTTTGTTGCCTGTCTTCTGTTACGTATCACATCACCTCTGCACCTGCACACTGCAAACCACTTTGCCACAGCGACATATAGAAGAAATTCATTAAAGTTGTGCATGCTGATGCGCTGGGGAGGCCAAATCAAGGCTGATCCTCAGCACCAGCATTGCATGATAATATAATATAAATTTATGTTTATATAGATTCAGATTAATTATAATTAATACAGATGTAAAGCTAGAAGTAAAAAATGAGGTCACAATATATGGAACACTATTATATCATGTAAGAATAAATCATGGATTTGAATATAAAGAATAACAAGTAGTTGTCATGCCATCAAAAACCTATAAATACCTCCAATGTTTTGATTCAAACACAGGCTCCCTTTAGAAAGATACGTACAACACATCAAAACGTTGGGCAGCTGGCTCTTTGAGCTAATATATACAGTATATATATATATATATATATATATATATATATATATATATATATATATATATATATATATATATATATATATCGCACACGCTTGGCTGCCAGTTTGAATGTACCAGTACATGTATAAATTTGCGGGAGGGTCTTTATAAGAACAGGGTAAAGTTGCATTTTCCTTCTCTTTTACTGTGACTGAGGATTCAGATTGATTCACGAACTGTCCCTGAGTGATTTCTAAAAGAAAGAAAGAAAGAAAGAAAGAAAGAAAAAGAAAGAAAGAAAATTAGTGTCATTATAAACCGTGTGTTTAAATATATTTTAATAAATAAACATACAGGTATGTGAAATAAATTGTTAATTTAAAAAGACGATTACATATTAAACAGCAGAACAGTGTAATAATATGCACCAGCACGCGCAGTCTTTGTTCCATGATGTTCTTCTGCAGTCGTGGCTTCTCTTCTTTAACAGACTGAACTGAATATTCATGTCATGGTAACATATGAAGCTCCAGTACACACCCCGCTGTGTCATAGTCATAGAGACTGACGTATCATTTCCTTTGTGAACACACATAACACGGTTACACACACGCACTCCCACTTAAACACTGTTATATGTTCATGATCAGAGGTGACTTGTTTCACAGCAGTATTGTAGAAGAAAACACTGATCAAGGTGTTAACGAGTAAAGGATAACGGAATAACGGAGAGGCAAAACAAATTGATCTTGATAATTAGAGATAGTCTTTTTGATAGTTTTGAGAAGAACATCGATCATGTTTAATTGTTGAATTGTGTCATTTTGCCAATGATGGCACTACATTGATTAGTATTGTATGTATTTATATATGTATGTATGTATGTATGTATGTATGTATGTATGTATTTATATATCTTTATTTTATATTACTATGAAAAGGGAAGAACTCTCCACTAACAAGATAAAAAATAAAGTTTGTTATTTTATTTTTTTTCTTCTGATATCAATGTGTGTGTGTGTGTGTAACCCATAATAAAGATCATCTAACAGACAGGAGGGAATATTACTGATGCAGTATCTTTTGTAAAAACTGTTAGAAATACAGTATATATATATATATATATATATATATATATATATATATATATATATATATATATATATATATATATATATATATATATACACACACACACAGACACACAAATGACCAAAATGACCAAAACTATTTACACATTAAAGAAAAAACATGTTTGTTTATCCTGTATGTCATTTACATTGTCAGAACGTAAATGTATTAGTCACAGTTCATTGGGTTCCCTCATGTAAATATACAAACATACCTGCCAAGTCTCCCAGTATCGGTCTCCTTCAGCACCCCTCCAACCCCGTTTGATCTCCATATGCTTACTAATAAACACAACCACCCTCACCACTACTACTACTACTAATAATCACCCAACTGGACATAAGAATATTCCATCAATTGATGTCATATCAAAAACAAACCTGAAACTGAATTGTATTATTTTATGTACATGATTTATGTATGACAAGTAGAAGAGGCCTAAGCATAATCATTAATCTCAGAGTTTGAAGTAGAACAAAGAGTTACCCACTGAAACCTGTATAGAGAATATATTTGGTAACAGGAAGCATTGCCACTCCAGATTAATGTACACATGGTGTGTGATGCGAAACTGAGGATTCTCGACTGAAACCTGTATAGAGAATATATTTGGTAACAGGAAGCATTGCCACTCCAGATTAATGTACACATGGTGTGTGATGCGAAACTGAGGATTCTCGATGTGCTCGGCAGCTATCCTGGCACAGCACACGACTCCTACATCCTCAGACAGTCCGTGATATATGCAGTTTATGAGACAGGTGTATGTGCATATTATGGAGCAGGTTGGCAAGTCATGTATAATCTGTGTTTCATAGGGTGGTGATAGGAAGCATGGGCAGTTTGCTCAGATTGTCAATGCTTGTCATATAGGTGATGCTGCTTATGGGATCAGACCCTGGCTGCTAACACCCCTGTCAGACCCAAGAACACAGGCAGAGATTTGCTACAGTACAGCACACATGGTTACTGAGCATACATCAGAGTGTTACAAAGTCCATTCAGATGTTTAGGTAAATGAGGTGATGTGCTACAGTATACAATAATATATATATATATGTGTATGTCAGTATTCAGTTTTTATGTCAGTATTCATACACCTTTGTCTTTATGTTTTTTTTAATTCTAATGACTGCTTTATCTATTGAAACATAGAAGTCAATGGAAAGCCTGTCCTAATGCTAACAGACTTGTTGTCTTGTGTTCCTCAACTTGCCCTCCTTTGAGAAAGGTACAAAGTAAGAGCTCTAAGAAAAATCCTAAACATCAAACAGGGTCATTTTAATGAACAGAGTAGTAGACCTTGAAGGGAAATAGTTTCCATTTACCAATAAAGAATCAAACTTAAGGACAAAGTCTAATTAGAGGAAAGATTATCATCAACAATAACAGTAGTACCACAGATAGTAATAAAGAGTGTATTAATAAATACAGCCACGTATCCAAATCATTAATAGTGAACCACAGCAGTATTCCTGACAGGGTTATCATACCCTCTGCAGTGTAGCGATCCCTTTGAGGTCCTTGCGTAATAACTAGATCAATATCAAATAACCAATAAAAGCCATGTTTAGATTTCCGTAACTTACTGTCTTTTTAGTTATACAAGGAAACAACAAGTGAAAATGTGCAAACCTGACGCGTCACAAACAGAAAGACCTTTCCACTTCCATCCACTGAAGGTATGAAAAATAGTAACCCGGAGCAAAGTTAGTTCATCTGTACAGATGTTACGTAGAATTCAGTGCCCATGGAAATCAGTTTCCCTGCTTATTGTACTGTATGCAATCAGGTGGTCTGGAGATTCGTCTTCTGCACTTTCGCCAGGGTTTGTTTGGGCCGAATCCCGAAGTTTTTTTTTTAACGTTAAGGTGAGGGTAAGGGTGAGGGTTAGTCTATATGCGGCCGATTACGCGACACACACACACACACACACACACACACACACACACACACACACACACACACACACACACACACACACACACACACACACACACACACACACACACACACACAACAGGGATCAATAGACACCAACGTATCTTGAAACCGTTGAGCAAAAAAGAAATCGGCCTCATCAGGATTGCTGAAAGACAGACGCTCCCCACCAGGGCTGATTTTCAAGACAGCTGAAAAAAGACAAATCTAAACAAACATGTTTTACCCCACAATGCATTATGTCGAAGTGCAAATTGAATCATATTAAAATGTAATATTTTCTGGCAAATGATTATGGGACAGTTAAGTATATTTCAACTGCCCCTAAACTACATAAAACAAAAAATCAACATTGAAAAATCTTCTTTTAATTTCTGAAGCCAATGTGCTTCAGTACTGACATATTTTTCTCCCAACAGCAGCACACATTTCTGTGGTGTCATACCATAAAAGGACTGTAGATGTCACTATTACTATGCTTGCATTTACTAGTATAGCCTGAATTACAGAGAGGTATTGGACTGCCGTGACTGTTGCTGTTTGTGTTCAGGTTGCTGTGCTAGTAACCCTATGTCTCCTTCAACTCCCTACACATGAAACTCACAGCTGAAAAGACCACAGTGTGGATTGATCCCATGACTCATACCTACATTAGCTGTTGATCAGTGATATTGGTTTGATTAAGATCATAAGAAAGGATTGCAAACCAGAGGCAGCTGTTCAGCTCAGCCTGTTCATTTTGTTGTAGCAGCTTTTTAAATTAAAAACCACTAATCAAACTGTTTCTTAAAGGATCGTACTTTAACACAGTTTTTGCAATTAATATGTGTGTGTGTGTGTGTGTGTTATTATGAAGAATTATGAATTGCCTCAAATAATAAACGTTCGCACTCATTATACACACTGAACAGTCAGCGCTAACTCTATATTTAAAGTGAACTTGACAATTGAACAGATTGTGGATGTAAACTGTACTTTCTTCCTGTAGGAGGAGGCACTGCATTAAACATTCCTCTCCATTTCTGAAATACATTAACCAATAATAAGATATGAAATACATTAACCAATAGAAAGCAGAACTCATCCACTTGACATGCGCCTTCCAGCCCCCTGAAACAATCATTACTAAATGGTTCAACCCAAGCGTAGGCTATTATAGCAGCGGCACTACAGAACATGGAACAGGGCCTTCTGTTCATCGCTGTTACTGCATTAATCTTTGCTATGCATTTACTTATTAACACATTTAGCGCGTTTTTATTTTATTGTTGTTAGAAAGTACATTGAAATCATTGATATATTCATTTATCTTCAGGATGCAGAAGACGCTGAGGCCCACAGTGACAATGAAACTGCAGAGCCTCACAAACACACAGCAGACAGAGGCCGAGGGGCGCCAGATCGACTGCTTGATAAACTACACGAGATAACCAGACTTAACCAATTACTGCATAGCGTTTCAGAATTGAAACACTTATATTTTATAACCTTGCTTTCATATTTCAGAAGAAATATATGTATTGCCCCTTTAATATATTAGCTGACCCCTGTTGCTACCAGATGACATAGCTGGTTACCATGGCAACATCATCATACTTCCTGTTTCACTGTGTATGTCTGAAGGATCAGCTGAAACATGAATTCCATAAAAAGGTAAGATTTCTTCCATAAATTAAAAAAAAAAAACATTTTTATTTGATGTAGAATTTTAGTTTTACTTCTCTAGAACTCAAAATACTACATTTTTTATATTTATCATAATAACTGTTAAAGTTAGAAAACTTAGTTTATGTGTTTCAATTTTGAAACGCTATGCGCCACAGGGTACAGGTTTTCTGAAACTGTATGAGGTGCACTACTTTACATTTATTTTCTTGTAAAAAAAACATGTAACTTCATGATATTGTCATTTTTATCTATTGGCCTTTCTCTTGGAAGTCAGAGTTAATTAGGCTAATTAGTCAAAGGCTAAGCTACCAGATACTGATGTGTTTGTGTCTGCTCTGTTTTGTGCTTGGTTGTAGTGTTGCAGTTTGGTACAATACATGTTAGCTCTACGTCAAGGCTGCTTATTTTATTATGGCAGGGCTCTGTACTTTTGACTCTGCTCCTCGTCCCACCTCCCACCCCTACCATAGAGATAAATTTTTGTAAATTTGAGTGAATACTGTGAGCCAGCATGCTGGATATATTATGCATTGCACGTGTTGTATACTAATCTTTGTATTTTTTCATAGAAATTACACTGCTCATGAAGTATTGAATATTTTGGAAGATGATGTTTTTTTTTTTAATCACGCTGATGTCTTTATTACACCTCCTGAAAATCACAACCGCTCAGATGAAGACAGTGGTGAGGAGGATGGTGGAGGTTCCATTAATAACTTAAGTCGCAATCAGCTTCTTGCCACAGCAGTTGCCACTGTTACACATCATGGGGGGGAGATAGTTGCCATAGGTGGAATAGAAGGCACTAGCACAAGTGGACCTGACACTATTAGACTACCTTGTAATGACACAAGCAACACGGATTGCATCAGTGTACACAATGATAGCCTGCCTCAAAAGAAGGCAAATCGTGTTTGGGTGAAAAGGGGTAGACCAAAATCTAAACCAGCTCCTGAATGGAATGGAGAGACACCCAAACATTTGACTGAATATCTCTCCCCAGTGGAACTGTTTGAACTTTTCTTTGACGATGAAGTCATTGAGATGATTGTGGAGATGTCAAACCTTTATGTATTGCAAAAAGGAAAAGCCAACTTCAGTGTCACAAAACCAGAGATGCGGGTTTTTCTTGCCATTCTGTTCATTTCTGGTTATGTCCCACTGCCAAGGCGAAGGATGTTCTGGGAAAATGAAAACGATGTGATAAATCAAGCTGTTACCCAAGGGATGTCCATCAATCGATTCGAAGAAATCATGTCAAACATTCACTGTGCTGACAACACCAACCTGCCTCAAGGTGACAAGTTGGGAAAGATGCGCCCAGTATTCGACCTGTTAAACAAACGTTTTCTCAAATTCTGGCCAGTTGAGCAGAACTTAGATATCGATGAAGCCATGCTACCTTACTATGGCAGACATTCCGCCAAGCAGTTTCTCAGAGGGAAACCAATCCGCTGGGGATACAAGATCTGGTGCCTAAACACGCATCTCGGCTATTTGCTACAGTTTGATCCTTACTGTGGAGCATCACCAAAATACCATCCTGAGCTTGGCCTTGGGGGATCAGTGGTGATGTCATTGATTAAATCTCTGCCAAAGGACCTAAATTATCGGTTATATTTCGACAACTTTTTTCCCTCACTCTATCTTTTTGATGTGCTGTACAGTCAACATATTCTTGCCACAGGTACAATCAGAGCCAACAGGATTGAACAGTGTCCACTGAAGGCTGTTGATGCTATGAAAAAGAAGAAAGAGGAAGCTTTGACTTCAGGAGGGAAGTGTCTGATTCTGATCTTGTTATCTGTAGATGGAATGACAACAGCGTTGTAACAATTGCCAGTACAGCCTTTGGAGTGAACACATTACAGACAGCCAGAAGATGGTCACGGTCACAAAAACAGCATATTGAAATTGTTCAGCCACAATTGGTGTCCAACTACAACACGTACATGGGAGGAACTGATCGCATGGATCAGAATATTGGCAGCTATCGAATTGGCATCAGAAGTAAGAAGTGGTGGTGGCCCTTTTTTGCATTTTTGCCTGATGTTGCCATGCAGAATGCTTGGCTGCTTTATCGCCGTTTACCTGCTCACAAGACCAAAACACTGTCACTTTTGGATTTTCTACGGGAGGTAGTGAAAACCTACATTTTGTCCTATGCCTCTCGACCCGCTATTGGACGTCAAATGGGTAAACCACAGCTCCTTGACAAACGAGTACCACTGAGTGTGCGCAGGGATGGAAAGGAACACCTTGTTGATGGAATTGAGAAGCCAAGAAGATGTGCTACTTGCAACAAAAACACAATGTATAAATGCATCAAATGCGAAGTTGGGCTTCACCCACGATTCTGCTTCAGATTATTTCACCGTTAAACTGGCTGGAGAATGTCAAAGATAACAATGGGAAAATAAGTGTTGTTTTTTTTTCTTCACATGGTTTGGCAGAAATGTTCTTGTAGTCTGTTACTAACTGGTTGAGATCTTGTATTCATATTTAGAAACAACAACATTTTTAGTATAAGTTATTAATATTGTATTTGAATTCAAATCCAATTGTAGTTATGTAATGAAATATAAAATACAATAGAAAGAATACTGATTAGAATAAAAACTTCAAAAGACAGTTTTAAAGTAAGCTATA
>CM060273.1:9433004-9630797 GCA_030684275.1 Acipenser oxyrinchus oxyrinchus | reverse complement strand
TGCATCGACGCCTTAACAACTTCACGTTCAACGCCGCCGTTCGACGTTCAGGGTCAGAGTGGCAACCATGTCCGGGTTCCACCGTTGCGTCACCTGCCAGGCAAAATTGCCAGCGAGCGATCCCCATGAGGACTGTGTGGCGTGCCTGGGACCAGAGCACGCCGCATCTACCTTAGCAGACAGATCGTTTTGCGCATTGTGCGCTAATTTTCAACAGCGCACTCTTCGCCAGAGGGCGAGGAAAGCGGTGGGTGGCCATTCCCCTTCCTCAGGGTCTTCTTACACCCTGTCTGCCCCGCCGTCATCCACGGCGACCAAAGATCTCCAGACCGTAGATATGCCCAGGATCGTTCTCGTAGCCCGTCTATTCGGCCCCGAGGCTCCTCCCCTCGCAGGGAACGTTCCCGTCGGTCACGGTCACGCTCCCTGTCACCCCGCCGTAGGGGACGCTCCCGTTCTCCTCGTCGGGACAGGCGTTATAGGGACAAGTCAGGTGTGGCAGAGCTCACATCCAAGATGTCTCAGTTTATGGATGTGATGATGGGCCAGCAATCGTTGCTGATGTCCCTTACCAGCAGGGCACCACCAGCCGAACCACTTGCCAGTCAGCCGGCACTTCAGCTACAGCCTCTGGCCGTCCCTGTTGTCCAACAACCCCAAGGGGTATGGGATGTAGATGCCATTTCCAGGGATGCTTCTGAAGGAGAGCCTCTCCTTGAGGAGGACAGTGTGGAAACTGACCTGGCATCCCAGCACTCCGAGCAAGACACTGACTCGGAGGTGCTGGACACCAGTGATCCATTGTGGTCATTGGTGGAGCGAGCAACTCGTCACCTGGGAATTGAGTGGCCAGCCGTGGAATTACCTCGGCGGTCGCTGTTTGAGTCGCCATCGGTACGGTCTCCACTGCCCAGGACGCTCCCTGCCTTCCTGGGGGCCCTGCTTCTTCACCGGCAACCGCGGAAGGCCTCCGCGTTTGCCATGCAGGGAGCGAGTGAGGCTGGTCTGGCGTCCTTTCCACCGGTCGATGCTGCTTTTGCAGCCCTGGTTAAGACTCCGACACTTTCGGGTCTGGTTAAGGACCCTGCATGTCCTAACAAGCAGTGCAGGACCACTGAGATCCATCTAAAGAAGGGCTACTTAGAGGCTACAGAGGCAGTTAGGTTGTCCAACGTGGCCAGCCTCCTTTCAGTTTACCAGGCGTCCCTGGTGAAGGATCTCCCAGAGCACCCATCGGCGTCTCTGAGGGCGGAATTGGCGCTGGTCGCACAACTCCTAGTCAAAATAGCCCAGTTGAACGCACGGGCTCAAGGCAGGAGTATTGCTTCCTGGTGGTCGCCAGAAGGCAGCTCTGGCTCTCGCAGGCGAGAGTTCAAGAGCCTGACAAGGCCCCTTTGTTAGATGCCCCTATTACGCGGGGCACACGTTTGGCCCAGCGGTTGAGGAGATCCTGCAACACTCTGTTAAGGCCCGGGAGGCATCTCAGCAAATGGCTAAGATGTGGCCGCATAAGCCCTTCCAGCCAAGGCGCCAACAGGAGCACCAGTGGCGTAGAGCACCACCGCAGCACCAGCCACGGCCAGGGGGTACTAAGACCTCTCCCTCAAGCACAGCAGCGCGTGGTCAACCTCAATTTTCAAGACCGCAGCGCGGAGGGTGGCGCCCTAGAGGTGGTGGCAGGCCACGCCCTCGGGGCTCTGGCCAGGCCTCTCGCGAACGACCCCAGCCTAAACAGCCCTGAGAACACCAGGTAGCTGTTAACCCGCCCCTACACTGTCTCCCAGCTCCAGTTCTGCCAACAATGCACCAACGACATCTGGGTGCACAAAACTATATCCACCGGGTACACCCTTCAGTTCCAGTTAAAACCTCCCCCCTCCCGGGGAGTGGTTGTAACTGCAGTGAAGGACTCGGTTCAGTCTTCAGCTCTGAATGTGGAAATACAGGCATTGCTCAGCAAGCGTGCCATTCAACAAGTAGACCCTGCTCTGATCGACCAGGGGTTCTATTCCAAATACTTGCCCAAGAAGGACGGCGGGCTCCGTCCTATTTTAGATCTGCGAGTACTGAACAAATACCTGCGGGTGTTATCATTCAGGATGCTTACGCACAGGCACATCATTCAGTCAGTCCGACACGGCGACTGGTTCACCACCGTGGACCTGACAGATGCGTACTTTCACGTTCCCATCTGCCCAGGTCACAGGAAGTATCTGCGTTTCGCATTTCAGAGCAGGGTATACGAGTTTTGTGTCCTTCCATTCGGCCTATCACTAGCTCCCGAACCTTTTCGAAATGTATGGATGCCATTCTAGCTCCCTTGCGGGCTCAAGGTGTCCGACTGCTAAATTATCTGGACGACTGGCTCGTCTGCGCGCAGTCGAAGGAGCAGGTGGCATAGCACACAGTGATGGTTACAGACCATCTTCAGCGGCTAGGTCTGAAGATCAATTCAGAAAAGAGCCGCCTAGTGCCGAGCCAACAGACCGAATTCTTGGGTCTGCATCTGGACTCAGTGTCCATGGAAGCGACCCTGTCGACACAAAGAGTTGCCTCAATAGAGCGGTGTCTCTCCCTATTCAGGTTGAGACAAACAGTCAGCATGGAGCTGTGTCAGCGCATGCTGGGGTTGATGGCTGCCGCCTCACAAGCCCTTCCTTTGGGCTTACTACACCAGAGACCTCTGCAGGCCTGGTTCAATGCCTTCGCGTTGCATCCGCGGAGAGACAAACACCGCAGGCTAAGGGTATCCCGAGCCTGCTGGGAAGCGCCACGCTGGTGGAAAGTTCCGTGAAACCTCCGCCAAGGCGTGCGCTTGGGTCCCATTTTCAGATGGCAGGTCATCACGACCGACGCTTCCAACCACGGTTGGGGAGCGGTCTGGAACGGGACAGGGACCCGGGAGTGTGGTCAGGACCCTGGAGGTCAGCCCACATCAATGCTCTAGAGCTCAGAGCGGTGGACCTCGCCCTCCGGCACTACTTGCCAGTGCTTCTAGGCAAGCATGTGTTAGTGCGGTCAGACAACACCACAGTTGTGGCGTACATCAACCACCAGGGCGGCTTGCGGTCCCCCGGTCTTCACCGGATGGTACCACGGATGTTGCTATGGGCACAACCGCGTTTAACCTCCCTGCGTGCGGTTCACCTACCGGGCAGAGTCAATTACGCAGCAGATCTCCTATCCAGAGGAGGCCCTCTTGCCGGCGAATGGCGTCTCCACCCTCAGGTGGTAGAGCGCATCTGGGAATGGTTCGGCACAGCCCAGGTAGATCTCTTTGCTTCGCAAGAGACCATGCACTGTCCCCTATGGTTCTCAGTGAAGGATCTCGACAGCCCCTAGGAGTCGATGCACTGGCTCACGAATGGCCACCAGGGCTCCTATATGCGTTTCCACCGATTCCGATGCTCCCGCCTTCTTAGAGAAGGTCAGGGTAGAGCAAGCGACAGTGATTCTAATCGCTCCTCGGTGTCCTCGGAGGATATGGTTCCCGAGCCTGGTGCAGTTGTTGCACGGTCGGCCGAGGGAGCTCCCTCTGCGGCGGACCTGTTGTCCCAAGCCCAAGGAGGGCTGTGGCACCCGAACCCCAAGCTCATGCAGTTATGGGCTTGGCCCCTGAGCGGGGCGCCTGTCAGCCTTAGGGCTCTCGACGGCGGTTATTTCGACCATTCAGAGTGCTAGAGCACCCTCTACTAGGTCGCAGTATACGTACAAGTGGCAGTTGTTTCAAAGTTGGTGTCTGGCGGAAGGCCATGACCCAATATCCTGCCCTATGGCAGTGATATTACAGTTTCTACAGAAACTGTTAGATGAGGAAATCTCCCTCTACACTTAAAGTGTACTTATCCGCCATATCGGCTTGCCATATGCGTATTGACGGTTTATCACCAGGTTGCCATTTTCTGGCATCGCAGTTCCTGAAGGCGCAAGATGTTTGCGGCCTCCAAGGACGACCAGTTTACCGTCATGGAGCCTTGGCGTGGTGCTAGAAGCCCTTACCAAGGCACCGTTCGAGCCTCTCCACAGCGTGGACATGAAGCTTCGTGTCTATAAAAACTGCGTTTTTGCTATCAGTGGTATCAGCAAAACGCGTGGGCGAGTTACACGCACTTTCAGTGCATTCATCATGTACTCGTTTCGCAGGAGACGGTTCTAAGGTCTCCATGCGTCCAAATCCGGCCTTTTTACCCAAGGTCATATCCCCGTTTCATATGAACCAACCAGTCGAGTTGATAGCGTTCCATCCTCCTCCTTTTTCTTCCCCAGAGGAAGAACGGTTACACATGCTCTGCCCCGTGCGGGCATTGACCGTACAACAGCTGTGAGGCAAACTGAACAATTGTTCATATGCCATGGTTCTAGGACTTTGGGTCAGCCGTTGTCTAAACAACGCCTTTCCCACTGGATAGTGGATGCTATTAAATTAGCTTATGAATCTGCAGGCCTTCCGCCACCAGGGCAGTTGAAGGCGCATTCCACTAGGGGTATGGCGACATCCTGGGCCCTCTTTAGAGGGGTGCCGGTGTCTGACATTTGCGCTGCAGCCAGTTGGGCTACACCGCATACTTTCATGAGGTTTTACCGGTTGAACGTACTGGATTCCTCTGCTCCACTGTTTGGAGCATCTGTACTACACTCTATGATGCCTCAAGATGCGGACGTATAGAGTGGTTGACAGCATAGTGTTGACTTTTCCATCTTAGGACAGGTGTCATTGCGAGCATAGGCGCTGAGGCGCAGCTCCGCATATGCATAGATGTGTTGCCCTACGCAGTTGCGTTATGGCGTAAGTCTGTCCTACTGCCGAGAATCCTCCCTCACGATGGCTTGGGTACACTGTTCCCATCCTTGATGGTTATTTTCGACTTGAAGGGAGCGATAGGTTGCGGATGCAACCCGGTTCCCTGAAAGAGAAAATAACCATCAAGCGCGTGGTCGCTCCAGAGGCCTTCACGGCCTGAAGAGCAAAAGAGGACGTGAGTCTCTGCGCACTGCGTATAGTAAGCTCCCAAGGGGCGGGCTTACGTGGCAGCTCGCGATGAGGCCTATCGGCAGCTTTGCTATAAAAAGCTCATCCAATCGCTACTGCCTGGCGGGAATATCCCATCCTTGATGGTTATTTTCTCTTTCAGGGAACCAGGGTTGCATCCGCAACCTATCGTTCTCTCTTCTTTTGACAAAAGTGTTTATCCTGCTTTTATAGGACATTATTTGTCCAGCCTAAACTCTGCTGAAAAAAAGTATAACCAAAGGCACCGCTGGGATTTGAACCCAGGATCTCCTGTTTACTAGACATGCGCTTTAACCATCTAAGCCACGGCGCCCTGCAACACGCAAGGAAATATGTGTCAGAGACCTGTGAAATGAAACGTAACAGGGACATTTTTAGCTTGACTACTGTCGTTCTCTACTACAACGCTGTAACCGATATTAACATCTGTCACTGAAGGAGTGCATTTAAATTGTAATAGGGAGAAAAGGAAAATCTTAATTTAGGTTCTTTTCTTTTGGGCAAGGACTTAGTTTAATAGCAGCATCACTTCCCAAACACAGAACCCAGAAGCCAAATAAATGTATACAAAGTTTATTAACAAAGGCAATTCCAGTTAAAATCCATTTATAATATAGCAGCAATTGTCTAGAGTTAGCAGCAATAAATGCAATGTAGAATATGGTTTGAATATAGCAGCAGTGATATTATTGTATAAAAATGGTTTCAAATAACAGTAATCACAATGTCACAGCAATAGCTACATATAGCAACAATAGTCAAATTACAATTAAAAGGCCCAGCCCTTAGTAGCAGTGTGATAACACGGCAAAACAAAAATCAATATCAAAAGTGGTGCTTAACACAATCCAAACGTTCAAATGAAAATAAAATAAGGAAAGAAACAACAAACGAATCTCAAATACAACTTGTCCCAACAGGGAAATAACACAAAGCAAAATACATAAAGCGCACTTCTAGTAAATAATGAACTGCTATCAAGCTCTGGTACTTTAAACTATAGACTATCACGACTGCCCGTGGTCTGTTAATCAAATGCACAATCAAACAGCAATCACCTTCAAATTACTAGTTTAAAACACACACGTCATTGCGGTTGCAACAACCATAACAATCGTTAAAAGATAAACAAAAGCACAAACACAATACACCTTCCCTAATACGGAGCGTGGAGGCTAGAGTTATTAGTAATAATTTGAATTTGGTACTTATCTCTACAGAATGCTTCAGCTGTCGATCTCAAGATCACCAATATAACACAACCGGCAAAAACAGAGAGAACGTCTCAATGCAATCACACGGAAGCGAGTTTTCGAACACTCACAACGAAACCACCCAATAATCCTAGCGTCTCCTGTTGCCTCCACACTCCGTTCACACACACAAAAAAAACTCTCTAGCATAATGGTTGATTTGGTTTAAATATGTTTAGTACAAAGGGGAGACGATTAACATTTAACAAGCTGCCGGTATGTTCTCAATTGGCACTTGTGTTCTGAAAGGCATAGCGTGCATTTACCTTAAATAGGTTCTACAATGCACGACTGTGAAATTAAGCGCGACATTTCTGAAATTAATCTGAAATACCTGTATATCCAGCCCGGTGTATGCTATGTCCTACCCTGGGTTATGTTGACTACACCTCTCTGTGCTTCAGCCCTCGGTTCTTAGATGTTCCATGCCTCGGTGCTTAGATGTTCCATGCCTCGGTGCTTAGATGTTCCATGCCTCAGTGCTTAGTGCCCCAGCATGTCAATAACACCTACACTCGTTGTTCCGATTCTTTGGTGTACCAGTACTGTATTCTACCTCAATCAGTGTCCTCAGTTTTTCTGCACCTTTGATGCCTGAGTGCTTCAATACACAGGTCTACACCCTCCAGTGTTTAAAAACGCCCTTGGGGCCATACAGACCTCAAGCATGGCTAAATTCCATGCTTGCACATCATGCACAACGTCCCCTGCTAGCATGACTGAGCCGCGCGTGGCATTGGGAGCCCCTGGCCTGGCAGCAGACTCAAGCCCTTGCTCTGGCCCGGCTCAGGCGATAATGCCGGCTCGGAGCTGACCCCACCTGCACAGGGGTCACCCCAGATGTTAGAGAACTGGATGTCAGCATTGCTGAGGCGGTCCATGATGTAATTTCGATCACAGCCTCATGGGATGGTGGCTCCTTCCTTCAGAATCAGCCCTACCTCCCCTATCCATTCCTTTGGACCAGCGGTAGAGGATTTGCTGCAAGGATCTCATCTCATCCATCGTACTCGCCAGGCTGTCCATCTGTGCGAATGGTTTATAACAGTGGACCGAAAGGGCGCGTATTCCACGTCCCTATTCATCCAGCGCACAGGAAGTATCTCCGCTTAGCCTTTCAGGGGACCGTCTTCGAGTTTTCCGTGCTGCCATTCGACCTCCCCTTAACCACCCACACAATTTCCAAGTGCATGTATGTCATTCTAGCTCCGTTGCAGCTGCAAGGGATCAGGGTGGTGAACTACCTGTCGATCTGTCCCAGTCGCAGGAAGGAGCAGTGGCTCACACAGCGATTGTGACGAAGCATCTGTTCAGACTGGTCTCACCCTCAACGATGCCAGATCCAATTAATACCGATGCAAAGTACTGTCTACTTGGGTCTCTGGCTGGATTCCCTTATGATGTGAGCCTACCTGTCAGGCGTAGCTGCCATTTGCAACTGTCTGGCCCTGTTCAACAAGGGTTCACAGTACAATTGGTGTTGTGTTAAAAACTATTGGGTCTAATGGCTGTGGCATCATCAGCCACCCAACTGGGGTTACTCCACATCGCCCGATCCAAGTGTGGTTCAGTGCCTTTCGGCTACACCCCAAGTGTGACAGACACCGTCGGCTGACCGTGTCTCGCCTATGCTGGGAAGCTCTACGCTGGTGGAGGCAAGCCTCTCACCTGAGCGAAGGCTTAAGTATGGGAGTGATACAAAACCGTCAATTGGGCAGGCAGAGGAGTCCGCGGACCCTGGTCGGGTCACTGGACATCCCTTGCGCGGGAGCTGAGAGCGGTCCACCTTGCACTTCAACATTTCCTTCCTGTGCTCCAGAACAGACCCGGGGTTACACCGCAGCCTTTCGGCTGTTGATCTGGGCACAGAGGCACTTACTTTCCCTCCAGGCTGTCCATCTCCGGGAATGGTGAACTGGGCAGCGGACCTCCTCTCCAGGGAGGGTCCTCACCTGCTAGAATAGCAACTGCACCCTCAAGTGGTGCAGCACATTTGGGAACACTTCGGGGAAGCCCAAGTCGATCTCTTTGCCAAGACAGAGACAACCCATGGATCTCCTCAGCCAGGCACAAGGCAGCCTCTAGCACCCAGAACCGGGCAGACTCCAACTGTGGGTCTGGCCCCTGAACTTGACCATCTGTCCGCCTTAGGGCTCTCAGTTGTCAGCACACTGAAGAATGCTAGGGACTCCTCCACTGAAGCGTTGCACACCTATAAGTGACTTGACACACCTTTTGAATTACAGACATGTTATCCTGATTGCACTTGTCGTACCCTGAACACCATAAAATAATTTGAAACACTCATTTGTGTTTACAGCAGATCCTAAGCAGTATGCTATTTTTAGTGATTTATAATAAACCAATAATTCCTAAGTTTCAGAGCCTAAAGAAACCATATTGTTCTCTATAGAGTGCCTTTCAGGTGTCTTTCTTTTCTAAGACTTACACAGCATGGTATGGAGAGTATGGAGAGAATGGAGAAATGCTTCTCCGATAATAATCTCGGACTTGGATACAGTGAATCCTGCATGCAAATTATTGACAAGCAGTGTTGTCAGTTTTTGCACAGTGTTTTGCTAAACCTGCATCACCGTGTAGGGCACAGAGATATGTTGCTGAGTTTTAAGGGACTAACATTTGACAGAACTTTGGCTAAAGGCCTGGTCACACGGGCAACTTTTATCGATGGAGAGCAAGAGGAACACATTTGTTGCCTTCATGTTGCCTTGCAGTTTACGGTGATTGTTAAACATATGATAAGTATTTTTAAACTATATTGTTGTTGTAGCTATTATCATGTTATTATGAAGAAGTTTTGCATTATTTAAATCATAGAGAGTTTAGGAAAAATGACCTAATCAATCAAAAAAATGTAAAATCAATACAAGGAAGTGTAAAGTGAAAGGCGTAGTGCAGTCATTGGTAGTTTGTGCATTGAGCTGTACAGAGTCTCATCACTGTGGGGTTCAGGGTGTAGTCTAATTGAGCTGTACAGAGCCTCATCACTGTGGGGTTCAGGGTGTAGTCTCATTGAGCTGTATAGAGTCTCATCACTGTGGGGTTCAGGGTGTAGTCTCATTGAGCTGTACAGAGTCTCATCACTGTGGGGTTCAGGGTGCAGTCTCATTGAGCTGTACAGAGTCTCATCACTGTGGGGTTCAGGGTGCAGTCTCATTGAGCTGTACAGAGTCTCATCACTGTGGGGTTCAGGGTGCAGTCTCATTGAGCTGTACAGAGTCTCATCAACTGTGGGGTTCAGGGTGCAGTCTCATTGAGCTGTACAGAGTCTCATCACTGTGGGGTTCAGGGTGCAGTCTCATTGAGTTGTACAGAGTCTCATCACTGTGGGGTTCAGGGTGCAGTCTCATTGAGCTGTACAGAGTCTCATCACTGTGGGGTTCAGGGTGCAGTCTCATTGAGCTGTACAGAGTCTCATCACTGTGGGGTTCAGGGTGCAGTCTCATTGAGCTGTACAGAGTCTTATCACTGTGGGGTTCAGGGTGTAGTCTCATTGAGCTGTACAGAGTCTCATCACTGTGGGGTTCAGGGTGCAGTCTCATTGAGCTGTACAGAGTCTCATCACTGTGGGGTTCAGGGTGCAGTCTCATTGAGCTGTACAGAGTCTCATCACTGTGGGGTTCAGGGTGCAGTCTCATTGAGCTGTACAGAGTCTCATCACTGTGGGGTTCAGGGTGCAGTCTCATTGAGCTGTACAGAGTCTCATCACTGTGGGGTTCAGGGTGCAGTCTCATTGAGCTGTACAGAGTCTCATCACTGTGGGGTTCAGGGTGCAGTCTCATTGAGCTGTACAGAGTCTCATCACTGTGGGGTTCAGGGTGCAGTCTCATTGAGCTGTACAGAGTCTCATCACTGTGGGGTTCAGGGTGCAGTCTCATTGAGCTGTACAGAGTCTCATCACTGTGGGGTTCAGGGTGCAGTCTCATTGAGCTGTACAGAGTCTCATCACTGTGGGGTTCAGGGTGCAGTCTCATTGAGCTGTACAGAGTCTCATCACTGTGGGGTTCAGGGTGCAGTCTCATTGAGCTGTACAGAGTCTCATCACTGTGGGGTTCAGGGTGCAGTCTCATTGAGCTGTACAGAGTCTCATCACTGTGGGGTTCAGGGTGCAGTCTCATTGAGCTGTACAGAGTCTCATCACTGTGGGGTTCAGGGTGCAGTCTCATTGAGCTGTACAGAGTCTCATCACTGTGGGGTTCAGGGTGCAGTCTCATTGAGCTGTACAGAGTCTCATCACTGTGGGGTTCAGGGTGCAGTCTCATTGAGCTGTACAGAGTCTCATCACTGTGGGGTTCAGGGTGCAGTCTCATTGAGCTGTACAGAGTCTCATCACTGTGGGGTTCAGGGTGCAGTCTCATTGAGCTGTACAGAGTCTCATCACTGTGGGGTTCAGGGTGCAGTCTCATTGAGCTGTACAGAGTCTCATCACTGTGGGGTTCAGGGTGCAGTCTCATTGAGCTGTACAGAGTCTCATCACTGTGGGGTTCAGGGTGCAGTCTCATTGAGCTGTACAGAGTCTCATCACTGTGGGGTTCAGGGTGCAGTCTCATTGAGCTGTACAGAGTCTCATCACTGTGGGGTTCAGGGTGCAGTCTCATTGAGCTGTACAGAGTCTCATCACTGTGGGGTTCAGGGTGCAGTACAGAGTCTCATCACTGTGGGGTTCAGGGTGCAGTCTCATTGAGCTGTACAGAGTCTCATCACTGTGGGGTTCAGGGTGCAGTCTCATTGAGCTGTACAGAGTCTCATCACTGTGGGGTTCAGGGTGCAGTCTCATTGAGCTGTACAGAGTCTCATCACTGTGGGGTTCAGGGTGCAGTCTCATTGAGCTGTACAGAGTCTCATCACTGTGGGGTTCAGGGTGCAGTCTCATTGAGCTGTACAGAGTCTCATCACTGTGGGGTTCAGGGTGCAGTCTCATTGAGCTGTACAGAGTCTCATCACTGTGGGGTTCAGGGTGCAGTCTCATTGAGCTGTACAGAGTCTCATCACTGTGGGGTTCAGGGTGCAGTCTCATTGAGCTGTACAGAGTCTCATCACTGTGGGGTTCAGGGTGCAGTCTCATTGAGCTGTACAGAGTCTCATCACTGTGGGGTTCAGGGTGCAGTCTCATTGAGCTGTACAGAGTCTCATCACTGTGGGGTTCAGGGCGCAGTCTCATTGAGTTGTACAGAGTCTCATCACTGTGGGGTTCAGGGTGCAGTCTCATTGAGCTGTACAGAGTCTCATCACTGTGGGGTTCAGGGTGCAGTCTCATTGAGCTGTACAGAGTCTCATCACTGTGGGGTTCAGGGGGGGTGATGGCATTTCCAAATGTTTCACCTGTGGCCATAAAGCAATATGATGTAATTAAATACTGTTGAAGAAGCAGAATGAACAGTGTTTACACATCATCAACAGGCAAGCAAGGGTACCGATCTCTACTGTAAGGAGGGGGGTCAAAACGTGTGACAATTTAGGAAAATAAGGCGTGACATCACGACGCATTCTTATAAACACAGATGGCGAGTATTGAAATGGTAATAGCGATAAGAAATGTTTTAATGTGTATTTTAACTATAAACTAATCTGCTTTAGAAACGCTTTGTTTAATCGTATTGTTACTTGACAAATTAGAGCGATTTAATAACTATGTCATTTAGATGGAAAAAGAAACATTTCGACACAAATATATTTATGAAGGAATAAGGTCATTCACCTAATATTTTCCAAATCGGTTTTTTCTTATGTCTGATCTGGAACAGAATTCCTTTTCCAGTTCAGGCAGATTAATGTCATCCAGAATGTCTTGGTGTGTGTGACAAACTGCTACAGAGTTCAGTCTGCTTTGTGTCATGCTGAAACTGCGTTCTGCTTGAGCTGAAGATGCTGGTGAAACTAGCAGCAAACGTACTAGTTGTTCTTTGTTGAGGGAAAAGTCTCCTCTTCGGTTGTCAGTTCTTGCATGATTTTTGCGGCTTCCGTAACAGATCTGTTTTTGATTTTGATGTTGAATTACTATTATCCTGTTATATTTAATTGACAAAAATTCTTACCTTACTAACTTCTGGCAATTTTTCACTGCTACTTGCACTCTGTTTTTTTTTTTTTTTTGCAGGTGGCTTGCTAAAAAAAATTGAATATCCATTTCTAAACTTAAACCCGTAACACCATTATTGTACGCATCGACTAAGCAATGACATGCGTGCAAGCAATGCTGCGTGTCACGCTCACAGGACTAGTTCATTGTGTAAAATAAGGAGGGGTGGACAATCTGGTGCGTTCCAGTCCCAACAAAACAAGCTACCCATATTTTGTTTAAGTATTTTGAATCATAAAACCGTTTAAAAATATTCTTGGGGTCGTGAAAGTGGGGGACAAATACATGTACTGCCCCCATTGCAAAGAGTGGTTGGGACTTGACCCCCTCCCGTGATCTGCTCCTATGCAGGCAAGTAAGTCAACCGATGAATTGATCTTTTTAATTATTGGGGGTCAACTTACCTGACACTACCATGATAACAATAAAATCATGAAAAACATTTCCACGAGTTCAGTGCTTCTGACTCGAGAATAACAAGGCTTTGTTGCTTCAGCACATTCACAACCTTGACAATGTGGGCAGCCTGTGTGTCCCAATTACTTATGCAGTGTTACATCATAGGGGCATGAATCAGCTATACAATGAGATTAAACATCAACTTCAATGCACTACAGTGGTAGAGCACTGTCAGAATATGAATACTTACTCAAGAAGAACTGGGAATTGTGAATATTGCTGTCAAACAATGTAACCAAACATTATTGTAATCCAAATGGATGTAGTTATTATTTTAACTTACATTTCTTTCTCAAATATACAAACTGTAATAATAATAATAATAATAATAATAATAATAATAATAATAATAATAATAATAATAATAATAATAACAAACCAAATGAAAGATGCCTTAATGCATTACAATGTGCTATTCATTATAGTAACATTTATGTTTTTTTGCGCATCTATATTCTCAAACTATTCAAAATATTTTGCATAAGATTTATGTTTGATTCTTAAATGTTTTTGCATTTTTTGGCGTAGGTGTCAGTCTGGCACTACCATTGCAATGGCAATGATGCAATAATCCAGAACGGTCCTGGCCATTGATTCAAAGACTCTTCTGCCCTTTGGTTTCTGTTGTAGAAGAGGGAAGTCTCATTCAGCGCATTGGAAATTCAGAGCACACCACCTTAACTTTATGAACAAGTTTGTTTCATGGCACAACAGCGCCACCTCCTGGTAAAATATATCAGTCTGTGAAGAGCAGCTTGTGTTTCAGTGTCAAGTAGTTTTTGTACAGTGCTGGATGGGTTTCTGTCACTGTGGGGCTCAGGGCGCAGTACGGCTGCGTCAGTCACTTCAGTGTCTATCAGTTTCAGAAACACGTGATTATTGTCTTTATCAACCTCTGCTGAGATTCGGTGTTCTTCCTCGTTTGCTTTAGATCCACCCCCCGTTTCAAAGCTCATCAGCAGGTACTCCAAAGCCTGTCCGGGATACTGGCGATACCATTGCAAATTGCTTACAGCACCCGTGTAGTTGCACTGGAGAGTCACATTATCTCCTTGTTTAACATTTTCCACACCGGATATTGGAGTAATTGTGTTTCCAAAACTCCCTTCTGTAGAAATAAAATAAAGAAAAAAAGTCTTCAAGCTATGCCTTTCCAACACTGCACTTCTATAAATCAGAACGGGCAATTATTATTTATTTAGATTTTAAAAATGACATTTGAAGTAATTTACTCTGTAAAGCCATTCGTGTTGTAATATTGAAGGTACACAATTAAACAAGAAGCTTTATAAGTACCTTCATTTAATGTCTCGCTTGGTCATCAGACTTACCTAATAGAAGTTTAAAGAGCAGTAAAGTGATGAGCGCCATTCTCCCCCGTGACAATACCAGAGGATCTGTGACAGCCCTCCCCAATGCGCGAGGATAGGAAGCGCTCTGTGGACACAGTGCTCTCAGCTGTGTGTGATGTCACATTGAAGGCGTGTCAGACCGTTTGAGGTCACACCAGTAGACGCAAAAGCAGGCGGATTACTACCACCAGCTGCTGATATGTTTTACAACTTTTTTTTATATTACACTGTTGTGGAATTACTTTTGAAAAACAAATGCGTCAGAAAGAGAAGGGAGCTGCATACCAGAATGCACACGGTGATGCACAAACGATTTCCTCACCATGTAATCTGTATACCTCTCTATTTGTGTCTGGTTTGTTTGCAAACGACCGTCCCAATAACAAATGCAAACCAAAAAAAATCATTAATGATCAAAACATTGACATAAAAGGAAACGAATCTAAAACAATAGGAGCCCCAATATGACTATAGGAGGCTGTGTGATCCAGTGGTTAAAGAAAAGGGCATGTAACCAGGAGGTCCCCGGTTCAAATCACCTTAGTCACTGACTCATTGTGTGACCCTGAGCAAGTCACTTAACCTCCTTGTGCTCTGTCTTTCGGGTGAGATGTAATTGTAAGTGACTCTGCAGCTGATGCATAGTTCACACACTCTAGTCTCTTGGATAAAGGTGTCTGCTAAATAAACTAATAATAAACAATTTTACAAGATGTTTGGCATTTGTCTCAATTGTAAAAGATAGGGGTGGCATTCAGCGGATGCAATATTGAGGCACTCCACATGGGCTGCATGAAAATGACTTGAATTACAGGGTGTTTTTTAACTAGTTTCTGAAACTAGCTGGTTAGTGTGAGCTCAGCAGAGAGGCGGAATTTGTCACTTTTGGAGAAAAAGGAAAGCCTTCAATGAAGAAAACCTTGAACCTACAGTCAGGGCCGGCTTTAGTCTGTGCGGGGCCCTAGGCAGTGATAATTAAGTGCGGGATCCAGAACATCAAATGCATGCTACAGTAGCAACCGTATCTTTTTTTTTTTTAATTTAGTTGTCGGCAATGGTTTTACCCGGTTTTCTCCCCAATTTGGAATGCCCTGTTGTTATTTGTATCCCGGTTCACCACTGCAACCCCTGGTGACTCAGGAAACGGTGGCTGGAACACGGGTCCCCGAAACATGCTCCTGTCCATCTGTCATTTTTCGCACTGCAGATCAACAGTAAGGCCACCAGACCTACAGTGGAGGACAAACAGATCTGATGGCTCCACTGCAGAACCGCAGGCGTCCTATCGGCCACAGGTGTCACTGGTACACGGTGAACCGTGGATTCCCCTGACGACTTAAACCCTCCTTACGTGGGCGGCGCCGCCAATTGTGCACTACCCTAGGAACCCCTGATCACAGTCGGCAGTGACATAGCCTGGATTCAAACCTGCATTCTCCATGCTATAGGGTGCATCCTGCACTCCACGCAGAGCCATTAATGGATGTGCCACTCGGGAGTCCCAGCAACCATATCTTAAAGTTAGTATATAGGTGCAGCATGTAATCATATGGACTTACATATACTAACGTTAAGATACTGGTAAATAATTTTCATGATATTAAAATGTTAATGAATACTTTATCATTTCATAAAATTCACGACTTCAAAACACTCAGAATTCCAGTCTACTTCAAATATATCACATATATATATATATTTTTTCTAAAATTACCCTGCCCCAATATGACTTTTGAACAATACTGTAATGCCCGACATTAAGTGGGTTCTGACAGGTAGGCAGCTAGAATAACAGGGCAGAAATAAATAATAATAATAATAATAATAATAATAATAATAATAATAATAATAATAATAATAATAATAATAATAATAACAACAAAATCATGACACTGTGTGCAATGCTCCTTTTCATTTTACATTCTAAATTACTAAGCACATAAATTACAAAGACATTTTCCTAGCTTCAGCGGCAGCAACGTCCTTTGTCAAATCTGAATATTCTAAATTCTTGGCAACTTCGCATGTGACAGTATGGCCAAATTTGACAATCTTTGAGCACAATACAGTATGTCTTGATCAATTTCAGCCAGAAGCAACTGGAGTCATCTGTCGGCTCCTCTGTTTTCATGCATGTACTGCAGCATTTTCACAGGACTCATACTTGCAACTCAGCATCAGGGGTGCAAATCATTTAGAACATTGGTGCTAAAGTGTTTTAAAAGTTTAGCACCAGAGAGCCTGTTGGTGCTAAATTATCCCTCCCCTCCCACACCTCTTCAATGAGTTTTTATTGTTTGGTGTTACAGTAAATATTTTTAACAAATTGTACCCCTATCTATCACACCCATATTTGTAATATTTTGTAAAAGGAAATTCTGCCACATCTCTCATCCATGGCAAGACTCATAGCAGCCTGTAATATTATTTTATTTTTTCTTAGAAAAAATAATTTGTAAACAAACATGTACTTAAAAGAGTGTATTTAATGTTGCTGGTGCTATATGAGGTACCCCAGATTTGTACCCCTGAGCATTTTGCACTCACGTAATGACCCCATTAAATCTCACGGCAGTCCGGTTGAGTGCGGGCCCCATCAATGGTGGGGGTCCTAGGTGGCCGCCTCAATTGCCTTGCCCTAAGGCCAGCTGGTGTAGATATTCAGAAACCAATTCCTCTTGCTTTGTTGGGAATTGCTGGTTCAGGAGTTAAGGCCAAGTGTACATATTTAGAAGAACATGATTTTATGAACAGATTGGTAGATACAATGGATAATGAAATAAATTCAAATTAAATCAGTTTAGTAATACAGCTATTGTCCTTCAGGAGATCAGAAAACTCAAGAGGATTCCACCAGCCAGAAATGCCACATTTGATAGGAATTGATTGTTCAGGAGATCAAGACAAACACCAATATTCAGTAGAACACAAGTCAATTAGCAGATCTACAGTTTCAATGCTCATGGAATACATTGAAATTATAACAATATACTGATACAGTATATGTGGGATTAGTGAGGTGGTCGTCCAATAGATATTTAGGACAATACGATACAAATTAGAGGCAATGTTTGTAATAAAATGAAACAGAAGATGGACAAGAACCTAGTTTTGAAGGTCATGGTGATCTCATTGAATACACATACTAATAGAGGATACGTTTATAGTAGAACTTCCCACTTAATATAAATTATAAGGGAAACTAAGACTTTAAAACTGAGGAAACATCTAGTGGAGAACATAAACATTAACTGTGGAGCTAAAAGACAGTACATTCACATTTCATTGATGTAAAAACATTTTTAAAAACTACTGGAATGTTTATTCACAGACAAGAATACTTTAAAGAAAAAGAAAGAAAAAATTGACACAATTTTAAAGCCAATGCTAAACCTTCTGTTCTTTCTTTTAAAGATAATCAAAACAATTAGTAAATGAAAAAGATGTTAATTGTTTTTCACATTATATTGAAAATCAATGAGTTAAAGTGGTCTCTATTTTCCATAGACTCAGCTCAATCAGTATCTGTGTGCTGTGAGATATTGTAGAGGTAGAGCAGCTTCCTTTCTCACTGTGCCTGCACCGCACAGTAATACACAGCGGCATCCTTCAGTTCAACACCTGCGATCTCAAGAACACAGGAGCTCTTTGCTTTCTCTACTACTAATGTAAAGTGTCCTTCTTCATCCTTCAGGTGTTCACTGATGATCATGTGTGGAGCTGTACTGGGATACTGTCTGTACCAGAACACTGTATCGCCAGTAGCTATATTGCTGCAGTGGATCTGGGCTGGTGATCCCTCCACTGTCTTCTGCCCAGATGTCTGATTGAGCTTCCCCAGGCAGCAGCCAGCTAAAGACACACAGAAAATCAGGGGTTTCATAACATCAGCAAACCCCTTCAAATAGAGTAGTGCAGTATTCCAGGATAAAAGCAGAGCAAAGTGTAGTAAAACATAGTAAAAGCATTGTAACTGCAGTAAATGCCTGGTATAAGCATGGAAAACAGCATAATCAATGCAAACATTTACAATTTTTAAATAAATACACTGATAAATGTGAAAAATAAATGATGTCATAATATACACTAAATTAACTCTAAGCATTTTAGCTGGAGAAATATACATTATATATGAGAAACAAAATCAATTAAAGGTAAATGTTAAAGAAATTAAAGTATTAATCTTATTAAAATAATAAAGAGTTCATTTTAAACATTTAACTAGATCACCACAATGAAGCTCATTCTTACACATTGTAAGCAGAAGCAGTTGAATTAGAAAATGCATCTCTTAGTCCAGAGTGTTCTGCAGTCTGTTTTTTTTTTTTACTGACACGAAGGGAACTGCTTGACTGTGGTCTTCAGGCTTCCCTCAGCAAACACAGTCTGAGAGAGGGAGGGAGAATTGAGTTTGCAGCAGCTGTCTGAACCACAACTGACTGTGCTGTTTGCAAATCTAGATGTCTGCACACTGCATGGTGTTGATATTCACAAACAAATTCCTGTTACTTTGATGGGAATTGATGGTTCAGGAGTTAAGGACAAGTGTAAATATTTATTAGAACATGATTTTATTAACAGGTTGGTAGATACAATGGATAATGAAAAAATTCAAATTAAATCAGTTTAGTAATACAGTTATTGTCCTCCAGGAGATCAGAAATTTCCTTAAAATTAATGATAACATTTGTGGTGTCTAGTTAGATACATACATACAAAATCAGAGGAAATAATGAAGGTTGGATGTTGAACCTAGTATTGCATGTCATGGTGATCAAATTGGATGCACATTCCAATAGAGGCAACGTCTGTCATAGAAATGATTTTCTTAATTATCAAAGACAATAATACCTTAAAAAAAAGAATGATTTTAAGCTAACGCTCAGCTTTTTCTGCTATGTTTGCAGGCTCTGTTGGCTATGTTTGATTCCTCTAGTGGTCTTTGGGTAGCTGCCATCAGCCGTGTTCAATTCCACATTACGTGTCCCTTCTTAACAACACAATCCATCATTAAACTGCACCACACTTCTTATAGAGACACCTGCATTCATTTCTTCATGATGTTAGTGTAGTAGTGAAACAGCTTATTATACAGACATATCCACGTACACCCTAGAATGTCAATAGGAGGAGATGTATGAGTGATTCAGATTTATTCTTTGTACTTGTAATCTGTATTGTGGACGGACAGAATCAAATGTAGAAAGTAGGGGCGGGTGTTATTTTTTATAAATATGCATATTTTTATTGTATACCTTTATGCATCTAGAACTGTATTATAACAACTATGTAAATGCATTTGCAAAACAATTACGAAAACTGAGCTCAAATCCAGCACTTCAGATTAATGATATAAAAAAAAATCCAGTCCAAAATGTTTAGTGCAGTGCAGTACAGTACTGGCAATAAATCTACAATAGGCCTTTAGTTATAGTAGAACGTTGTGCTAGGTTATCTCACAAATGGAATCTCACTGCTGAAGTCTTGTTGAAGTGCAAAAAAAACCCCTTTGTTTTTAGCCAATTTGCGGAGGTTTTTAGCATGAGAGAGCGACTTGCCAAACCTTTTTAGCTGTACCATGTTTTTGCCACGCACTTCCTATAAGCGTGAGGAATGTGTGTGATTTGTGCCACGTCACGGCAATGGAGAGAGAATCTGGAGTTTCTAAACTGCCATTGTGAACAAAATTCTCATTGGTCTACCCCAGGGTAGGCCTACCTAAGGTAACATCATGTATTTAAAACATGTCCTATTGTTGAAAAAATACCTCCTAAAGGTAAAACATGGAGTAGTGTCTTCTGGCACGGTTTTTATTGTATAGCACTTTAAAGACTGTGGTAAAACATAAAATGCTTGTCTGTGGGGTGACATCTATGACAAAAACGTTTGGCTGTAAAGGGGTTAATGCAATACAGGTAAGGCATTTCTCTTTTCCATAAAAATCACTTTAAAAAAATTATCTTGTTAACAACAGCAATTATTAACCAGCGCACACAACACAATTGTCACAATCGAATTAGTCTCACTCTCTGACCTTTAGTCTCACGTCGATAATACAAAAAGCCCTCGTGAAATACTGAACTGAGGCTTAGTGAAATGGTCTTGCTGACTTCAAACTTTTTAAAAATACGTCTCAATGATGTGATGAAAACACATCACATTCCTTCACACGCACCACCTGGGCACACAGCTGTCCTATACCCTACAGACAGTCGGAGATGTTTTTGCACTACCTGCTGCTGTGAATGACACACTGTGGCTCAATGCACACTGATAGACGGCAGAGTCTGCAGGCTCTGCACTGCTGATAGACAGGTTACTGAGCGTGTGTGCTTTGCTGAGAGTAGCGCTGATTCTTCCATTGCTCTGCGATTCCTCTGATGCAAGGACTAAGATCAGTGCAGGTTCTTTATTGGGGTATTGTCTATACCACTGCAAACTATAGAAGTTTGATGTTTTATAGCTGCAACTCAGTGTTGTCTGTACCCCTTCAGATACCTTTAGAGAGCGTGGAGACTGGAGAACCTCTTCTTGAGCGATAACACCTAAACAAAACAAGCACAATGAGAAACTATATTACATATCATTTATAAATGAATTTGACAGAGGCACCAAGACCTTGAATTCCCCAAACTACTGATATTTTTTTAATTTGCAATTAATATTTTCATTATAGTATCATTATGCTTATAGGTTGGGTTTTGTTTTTAAGTAGTCAAATAAAATACATACATTTCATGAACACTATTACAAGCATATGCATGCATCGTGCCACCCTCTGCTTCTTCATGTTACAATGGAGATAGATTACATGAAACACACAAGCACAGCGGCGATATGAAAAGGATGTGGTTTAAAGTGGGAGGTGGTTTAAAGAGTGCATAATCATAAATGCTTCCCAATCATAGAGCTTGTTTATCTCTGTGCAGTTTTTACCCCTCTTAAGAAATGTGCTTTTGCACTTGCTTCAGAATGGAGCCCATAGTAGTCAGGGCTTCTCTTGGTCAGTGTTCTCCTTCAAAGATCAATCCCCTTCCCTCTTATAACTTGCTTGGAATCTTATTTTGCACTGTGCTGCAATATAAGGCATGAATTACTTAATTTAGTAAAGAATAGTCCAGCTCATTTATACTACATTTAGGGGAAGAATTTCCTTGCGATGGACAGAATGGTGCCACAGCAGGCATTGTAACAGGGTAGTGTTGCAGCCAAGGCTGATCACGGCAGGAAAGAAACCCAGAGTCAGAAGCTGCAGTTTTAAGTGCAATGCACACTTTATTTAACAAAAGACACAAAGTAACAAACCAACGCAGAAGGGCCAAAATAAAAGGTCTTCACAAAATAACATTCAAGCACCAAAACCCAAACTTTACCCTCAGGCTTGCCAGCCACCTTCACTGATGGCTTTCTCAAACTCCTCCCTCATATAAAGAATTTCGCCACTCTTTTATACCATGTGGCTGGGACTTGAATGATGATCAATTATTCAATCAAGACCCAGCCACATTCCACATGTGTATGTCGCAGGGATGGAATTAACCCCATCCCTGCCAAACTTAAATACTCAATGCCCCAACACTATTTACACCAGCCTGCTACACCTACCAATAACATTGGCTTCATTACAACAACCTTTTATGTCAAGTCATGAGGTCAAGTAACCCCATTGGTCCACTTGAGCTGGAATGAAGTTATTATCAGTAATTACAGTTTCATAGTTTACTTTTACTCTTTAGCTATATTTATTTTCATATTAAATGTCCTTTAAATATTTTAACTTCAATGGAGGGGCATTTCAACAGTAATAATTAAAAATGAACAGTTTTTATTCTGCATTCCATAAAGCCCAATACTTCTTAAATGCAAGCATTTTTAAAACTTTCATTGTCTTCTAAAAGTAATTTTAAGCTTTACTTGAAATTAAGTTATCACATTAGTGACTGATTCTAGTTTTTAAAATCTTTAACATGAACATATTGGACTTCATGCGGGGAAGAATGGATAAGGAATTTAATAAACATGTCAAACATAAATACAAAAGTATAATAAAGGAATCAACTCTTAACCTTAAAAATGACATCTGTAGTACTTTTGCAGGAAGCCATGTGAATTTCAAGCAATATAAAAATATCATAATTTTCTTTTATTGTCTCCAAAAGAGAAAAGCAAAACAAAACAAAACCAACAAAGCCGTCCCTTAAAGCCCACGCGCTCCACGGGGATCCTTACTACAGAGCATTCGAGTTCAAAATGATATTATTATTACTATTTGAAAAAATGAGAATTAGGGGAAACAAACCATATGGGTCTACCTATACACACAGAAATGCATTAACATATGTGTATACACATGTACACGCAATTACACATATCTATTCATACACACACACACACACTCACGCATGGACACACGCACACACACACACACACACACACGCACACGCAAACACTCACACACGTACACTCACACACGCACACTCACACATGCACACACGCACTCACACACACACACCTTAAATATGGACTGGAGAGGGGGGCTATAGTGGAAAATTATTGACCCAAGAGAAGACTATTGTTACCGACAGGGAGCTATAATGCCCCAAGCCGTAGAATCTCCTGGACTGTTCTGTTAGTGGACAGCACCACAGTACACGGACATAACTGTCTATCTCATCTCCTGAACTGTTCTGTTACAGGACAGCACCACAGTGCATGGACATAACTGTCTATCTCATCTCCTGAACTGTTCTGTTACAGGACAGCACCATAGCGCATGGACATAACTGTCTATCTCATCTTTACAATGAGGCAGGGAGGCTTGCAGGTAAAGAAAAGGAAAGGAAACAAGGATACAATTCACTTGTTACTGATTAATACATTCAAGGGGAAATGTGTCATGTCAAGATCACAAGATAACTTGATCTCGACAGAGCGGTTTGAAAGATCATTTATCTTGTGATCTCGACATTGCATTTTTCTGTTTATTCCCTGTACCTGCTAAACTTAACAAGATTATTCCCCTCAAAGCACACTGCAGTGGATTTCTGAACTGCACAAAGTTCCTCTTTAAAGTGTGTTTCCTGTTTTTAAGAGTGTGCAGTGTAACCTCCAGCCAGCACATAGCAGATGTTGTTAAGGGTGGAGCAGTCTCTGTCTTGCTGTGCCTCACAGCACAGTAGTAGACAGCTGAATCTGGGTTTTGTGTTTCATTGATATCCAGCCTGCTCCACTTGTCTTTCTCATTTAATATCATAGCTGCATTTCCAGATCGCTCCTGTCCAGAAACTGCTCTTAAAACAATGAACTGTGGAGCCCTGGATCCATGCTGCCGATACCACTGCAGGTTCTGTATGGATGGGAAGGTGTAGGAGCAGTTCATCTGGACCCCTCGTCCCTCTGAGGTAGTGATGAACGTGTCTGATTGCTGAACTTCAGACTGGGTTACAGAACCTGGAGTGCAAAAATATACTGAGCGCTTTAGCATCCATCCCTAAAACATCTAGAAATGTGTCAGAAAAGGTTTGGATGATTATTAATAAGGCATAACCGGTTATTACAATAACATTTTAATGGCACATTACTTGTGCAATGCTTTAAAAAGTATTAGTCACAATTTCATCTGTGCTTTGCTATAGCATGTTCTTGTTATTGTTCTCATATTGTTTATAATGTCCTTTATAACATAATTCATAAAGCATATCCCCTTACCTGGTATCAAAATAGCATTGAGAAAAATGATAAAAACTACAGTGTTCATTTTACTGGTAATTACTGAAACAATTATCTCTGTGAAACTCCTGGCATCTCTCTCTCTCTCTCTCTCTCTCTCTCTCTCTCTCTCTCTCTCTCTCTCTCTCTCTCTCTCTCTCTCTCTCTCTCTCATGGTGCATGCTGGGAGTGTGTGGGTGGAGTCCTGGACTAGGTGTGAGAGCTGCTGACAGGTCTATACCTTGCTTTATCTTTCCTGATTCATTGTTTTTAAACTCATCTGTTATTTAGAGGTTTATTTCTAGCCCCAGAGCAGGTCTGCCCCCGGGAGATGTTCTTGTGAGCGGTGGAAGAGCTCCTGAATGAATGAAGGAAGAGTGCTATTCCTAGCACACACCGATTTAGTTAATAAGATAGTATAAAAGTAGTAGCACTGAATGACCATTTGCTCCAGTGCTACCCGTCACATCCCTGGCAGGAGGATCCCTCTCTCCAGTGTGCTCCTGATCCTCAGGAACGAGCTGCTGGAGTGGGAGCTGGCCAGGTAAGGGCAGGTCATGTTGAGATCAAGAGGATCCTGCTGGGCTGTAAGGCTCCACAGCTGAAACATGTTGTTTCATTCCACAGGCAACTCGATATAAATGAAGATCTTAATATCGCTCTAAAGTTTAGAATTGATAATCACGATGATGTCATTTTTGCTACCTTGGAGTCAATGAATTGTTTCCTTTGTGGAAGCGAGGGGCATGTTGTCAGAAACTGTAAGGAGCAGGAGCAGGAGGGGAAGCTGGTCCCGGCGCCCCGGGGAGGAGCAAGGGGAGCGGGGCTCTGGGACAGCGGCCGCGGGAGAGAGGCAGCAGGCTGACCAGCCCAGCTCACAGACAGAGGGAGACAGTGGGCTGAATGACTCCCAGATCCCTAGCACGAGTGGAGAGAGCAGGGAGTCGGAGCCACAGGCAACAAATAGCAGTCAGGGAGAGCAGGCAGAATACTTCTTGTGATCTCGACATTGCATTTCTTTTTTTTTATTCCCTGTACCTACCTAAACTTAACAAGATTATTGCCCTCAAAGCACACTGCAGTGGATTTCTGAACTGAACCAAGTTCCTCTTTAAAGTGTGTCTCCTTTTTTTAAGAGTGTGCAGTGTAACCTCCAGCCAGCACATAGCAGATGTTGTTAAGGGTGGAGCAGTCTCTGCCTTGCTGTGCCTCACAGCACAGTAGTAGACAGCTGAATCTGGGTTTTGTGTCTCATTGATATCCAGCCTGCTCCACTTGTCTTTCTCATTTAATATCATAGCTGCATTTCCAGATCGCTCCTGTCCAGAAACTGCTCTTAAAACAATGAACTGTGGAGCCCTGGATCCATGCTGCCGATACCACTGCAGGCTCCCTATGGATGGGAAGGTGTAGGAGCAGTTCATCTGGACCCCTCGTCCCTCTGAGGTAGTGATGAACGTGTCTGATTGCTGAACTTCAGACTGGGTTATAGAACCTGGAGTGCAAAAATATACTGAGCGCTTTAGCATCCATCCCTAAAACATCTAGAAATGTGTCAGAAAAGGTTTGGATGATTATTAATAAGGCATAACCGGTTATTACAATAACATTTTAATGGCACATTACTTGTGCAATGCTTAAAAAAGTATTAGTCACAATTTCATCTGTGCTTTGCAATAGCATGTTCTTGTTATTGTTCTCATATTGTTTATAATGTCCTTTATAACATAATTCATAAAGCATATCCCCTTACCTGGTATCAAAATAGCATTGAGAAAAATGATAAAAACTACAGTGTTCATTTTACTGGTAATTACTGAAACAATTATCTCTGTGAAACTCTTGGCATATCTCTCTCTCTCTCTCTCTCTCTCTCTCTCTCTCTCTCTCTCTCTCTCTCTCTCTCTCTCTCTCTCTCTCTCTCTCTCTCTCATGGTGCATGCTGGGAGTGTGTGGGTGGAGTCCTGGACTAGGTGTGAGAGCTGCTGACAGGTCTATTCTTTGCTTTATCTTTCCTGATTCATTGTTTTTAAACTCATCTGTTATTTAGAGGTTTATTTCTAGCCCCAGAGCAGGTCTGCCCCCGGGAGATGTTCCTGTGCGCGGTGGAAGAGCTCCTGAATGAATGAAGGAAGAGTGCTATTCCTATCACACACCGATTTAGTTAATAAGATAGTATAAAAAGAAGTAGTACTGAATGACCAATTGCTCCAGTGCTACCCGTCACAGCCCCGGCAGGAGGCTCCCTCTCTCCAGTGTGCCCCCGATCCTCAGGAACGAGCTGCTGGAGAGGGAGCTGGCCAGGTGAGGGCAGGTCATGTTGAGATCAAGAGGATCCTGCTGGGCTGTAAGGCTTCAGGGCTGAAACATGTTGATTCATTCCACATGCAGTTCGATATAAATGAAGATCTTAATATCGCTCTAAAGTTTAGAATTGATAATCATGATGATGTCATTTTTGCTACCTTGGAGTCAATGAAGTGTTTCAGCTGTGGAAGCGAGGGGCATGTTGGCAGAAACTGTCTGGAGCGGGAGCAGGAGGGGAAGCTGGTCCCGCCCCGGGAGGAGCAAGGGAGCGGGCTCAGGGGCAGCGGCGGGAGAGAGGCAGCAGGGCTGACCAGCCCAGCTCATAGACAGAGGGACACAGTGGGCTGAATGACTCCCAGATCCCTAGCACTAGTGGACTACCAGGGAAGAAAAGAGCGAGAAAGGCAGCTGAAGGGACTGTGAGGTCAGTAGAAGGCAGCGAGAGCTGGCTGAGGCGACAATGAGCCTGGAGAGCAGAGCAGCTCTGCCGGGAGACGGGTCACTAAGCACTGGAGTGTGGTTACTGCCAGCACAGTTACTGAGGGCTCCTCCGGGTCTAAGAGCGATGGAGAGGGAGGCTTCACTGACTCCTCTCTCACCTTGGGGTCATCGGCAAGCCAGCAATCAAAGGGGGGATGAAGTCTGCAGAGTATCAGACAATCTTTAGAGAAAACAAAGGACAAGAGAGAGGCTGTAGTGGAGGATTATTTCCCTGATACTGAGTTGTCAGCTCTGTGAAATATCTAATGAAGAAAGGCTCAGGCACTGAGAGCTTCAGCGATCAGCAGAGATGGAGATTGAAGAACGTATTAGGTAAACACAGGCGCGGTCCCCATAAAGTCGTGTAAAAAGAGCTGGAGTATTTGATTTTATTAAACAAAAAAAACATAAACGTCACATTTTTACAATAAACTCATAGTGACAATGAAAATCAAACTGTTGGCTTAAAGAATGGCGATGTTGTTTTAAGTCACGGGTCCTCTGAGTGCAGGAGTAGCAGTTTGAGAAGAGAAGACGCTTTTTTATAAATATTTATGCCGACGGTATGGAAAGAGTAGCGTATTACAGATATATTAGACAATGCCCTGGCAGACTACCAGCCAGACAAATATCTTTTCCTAGGTGAAGATTTTAACTGCACTGAAAGGGACAAGATAGATAGGAAGGGGTAATGCCCTCTCCCTGGCTAGATTAGTCTGGTTTTACTGTTTTAAGCATCCTTTTAGCATTTTTAAATCCTGTTTTATCACACCTACATCTGGCCACTGCCTGGTAGTCTCCAGGGTTTTAATCCCCTGTAGTGCCTATTGGCATTTTAACACACTTTTAACCAGTGACACACATTTTAACTGGTGAAGCTCATTTTAAGACATGTTTAGTTTCTTCTGGTAGAGCTGGAGGGCACAGAAGAGCTCTTTTAGTTCCCTGAGGCAGTGGTGGGATGTTGGGAAGCTGCAGATCTGCCAGTCCTGTCTGCAGTACACTGTAAGTGTCATTAAGAGCATCACCGAGTCAATGAGAGTGCTAGAAACGGACATCCTGGAGCTCCAACGAGATCTGGAGTCCAATCCAAATCGCTGGATGGTTGAGGACCTCAAGAGTAAAAAGCCACTGTTTACCTGTTGGACACAAAGGTACAGGGGCTTAACGAGATTGAGGTTCCAGAGTGTATCGCAGGTGGACGCCCCACACACTACTTCTTCAGTCTGGAGAAAAACAGGGCCAGAGCAAACTGCCGGCACATGGCGACGGGGCGTGAGCTGCGATAGCCGGGGGAGATCCGCAGGAGGGCTGTGGCGTTTCACACACAGCTCTTCTCCACAGAAACGGGGAGGGGGCAAGACAGCCGACACGCAGAAGTTCCTTCAAGGTCTGCCACAGCCCTGCAAGGACTGAATAACGGCAAGGCCTACGGCATTGTCGGCCTCCCAGTGAAGTTCTGTAAGATCTTCTGGGTTCTGCTTGGGGAGGATCTGCTGTCCATGTTTAAGGAGAGTCTGACGCAGGGAGAGCTACCACTCAGTTTCAAAAGGTGTGAAATTAAAACTGGAAATTAAGACCTGTCGCCCTGCTTTGTGCTGATTACAGACTGCTGTCTAAAGCCCTGGCCAACACACTGAGGGAAAATATGGGGCGTGTAGTACACTCTGACCAGATGTACTGCGTGCCCAATAGGGCACTCTTCGCAATGTCTTAAATTTGGGATATTTTGGCAGTCTCCAGGATATTTGGCATAGACACTGGGCTGATTTCACTAGACCAGGAAAAGGCTTTTGACAGGGTTGAGCACCAGTATTTGTGGAGGACCATGCGGGACGAGACTTTATGAAAAAGTGTGTTAAAATGGGAATGGGGTTTTGGGGTGCCAAGAACATAGACATGTCTTTGTTTATGCTGTACTGATTAATTGAAAATAAAGTGTGAGTATGAGTATGAGAGACCGCTACCTCAGCCTCTATAGCTGTACCTATTATAGTTTTTCTACTGGTCTCTATATACAGCCACACTATAATAATTATAACTGTATTTTTTATTTTATTTTTTTTACTTTAAAATGATGGAACCTTAAAACGTGCTAAACACCTTGATTTCATCTCCTTCAATATTTACATTGTGTACGTAAGCAACAACATATCTGATCAATACAGTTCATGATGGTCTGAATGTTTTTGTTCAGTACAAATCATAAATATTATGAGTGAAAATGGCAGTCAGTTTTAGTTCAAGTTAATAACAAAGAACAAGGTTGTCTTTTTTGTATATAACCCAGCAGATGGTTGTGTGTGCACTTACTGGAAAAGGGATCATTACTGAAAATAACTTATTCTGAAGTATTTGTTTTTTGAGACAGTACAATAAATACATTATATATATATATATATATATATATATATATATATATATATATATATATATATATATATATATATATATATATAATGTAAAAATTGTAACAGTAAATACTAATATGGGGAAAGAAATAATAGTGAAAAAAGATACAATAAAAATAATAATATATTTTTTTCAACAAAGCTTTTTTCCTTGCATTAGAATTGTAGTAATTCAAAATGGGTTATTTTTGTTAAAATTCTGATGCCACATTTCAATATAAGCATCAACATCTCTTTTCTACTCTCACCTGAAGAAGAGATCTTTGAGGTCTTGAAAGCTTGTGATTAATTATTGTTTAGTTAGTCCAATAAAAGGTATCACATCTCCTTCTCTTTGTCTATCACCACTGGACTAATACGGCTACCATTTCATCTATCAAGGATAAGCTTTATACAAAACTGTAAACAATGCAATTAACACAATGTGAGTGTGGTGGCTCTTAACACAAGGCGCTGTGTGGCGGGAACTGCGTTTACATTTATATCTGTTTGTAGTGGAACTATTTTCGACTCAGATGTAATGGCGTAATCATGCTGCTATAATAATAATCCACAAGAGGGCAGTATTGCCACATGTTTAAGTGCTTTAAAAAAAATTATACACTGTTAAACTTCTAGAAATGGTGTATTCTGGTCTTTGTCATATTAATTCGTGGCTAATGTTCCCTAAATACTTGTATTCAACGTGGTTTCTTGGTTTATTTTATATTAAGTGCAGGGTCTAATACTTTTTTTTTTCTGTGACTGTATGTGATTTACATGGATTATTTGTGTGGCCCATATACATTTTGTTACTGCCGACAACAAATACTAAGGTGAGTTCGGATTGCATTTGACACACACACACACACACACACACACACACACACACACACACACACACACACAACTACAAGCAAAAAACACAGCAGAAAAACATGTTTGTTTTATAAAACTAAAACAAGGCTATATCTTAATGCAGTGGTGACAGAAATGTAATAATTACAATGACATTACAATCAGAGAATATATAAGTATGAGTAAGTATAAGTATCCATAATTTATTTTTGTGGTTGAGGAATCAAATCGTCATAAAGAAGTGTCGGTGCGTACCAGTACTGGTACGCGGACCACAGGTTGAAAACCACTATCACGCTGTTTTCTTGGCTAGCAGTTTTCACAGTGACAATATGTGATTTGTTTGTTTCAGAGACACCGGAAATCCAGCCACTTGTTGCTATAGTGACGGGACAGCGTTCAAAGTTTGTGAGAAAAGAGAATTTCTTCTCCTGTGTTTGTTTGGACTAAACATTGTGGAATCAACTTCGTTGCTAACTCGTTCCTGACTGAATAAAATAACTTTTATTAGAGTGTCGTGAATACTCGTGCAATGTTCTAGGACAGCAACGTGCAGTGTCGTGTTTAATCTACAAGTTAGGCAGCTGCAAACACAACACTGAGGAACTGCCAGGACGGGACGATACATCTCACGAAATGGCGTTGAACCTCGAAGATTATTTCCGAACTGTCTATGAAGACAAGTTGCTTGTGTAAGTCTAGTTTGTTTTGCCAGTATTGTGCGTGTATTAATATTCTGTTCATTTACCACTTTATATCGACGTACCAGTAGTCTGCTATTTAAATACAAGTATAGTTAATATTTACTTGTTTAACTGTTGGACTTTTTGGTAAAAATGCCAACAATAATTATTTTTTGTTTCTGTCCTGTCCAGTAAGATGCCGGAGAGGGAGGACGAGTATCTGACGCCAGCAACACAACTCCTGGAGAAGAGGAGGGAGATGAGCGAGGTTGAGCAGGCACTGGCAGCACAGAAAGAGGTACAGCGAGGGAGAAAGAGAGAGAAACTCAGGGAGAGATAGAAGGAGCAGGCACTGGCAGGAGAGAAAGATGGGTAGGGAGGAGAGAGGGGGTGAGAGGGAGAGCAGACTCTATGAGCTGACTATGAGCTGAAATGTGAAGCTCTCTGGGGTGAGCTGTACTGTGTTAGTTAGCTGTGCTAAGTGAGTGAGTGAGTGAGCTGTGCTGTGTGAGTGAGCTGTTTGAGTGAGTGAGCTGTGCTGTGCTGTGTGTGTGAGCTGTGTGAGTAAGTGTGTCGCTCTTGTTGCAGGAGTTCCAGATGAAGATGGAGAGCCTGCAGCAGCGCAGAGAGGAGCTGGAGAGGAAGGAGGAGCAGCTGAAGGAGTCCCTTCTGAAATTCAACAAGTTCCTCAAAGTAAGGACACAGCAATAACACGAGGGTGGGCAGAGCTTGTGGTCAGTTTTACCAGTCAGACCGGTCTCTACTATATACCCTCATGTTCCTGAATAGATAGTCAAGTATTTGCAGTTTAATAAGAATTGCTTTTATACCTCAAATCCATTACCTGTCCATGCACAATGAATGGGAGGGGTATTTATTATTAAGCTGGCGCTCTTGAATGGTTGTCTAGGAGAATGACTTGAAGTGCAGCCGCACTGTGAAGAAGGCGTGTGATGCGAGGGAGATGGCGCGGCAGAAGGACAGGGATATGGAGAGGCTGGGAGAGGAGATAGCTGTCCTGGAGGCTAAAAAGGAGCGCCTGCAGAGGAAAGTGGAGAAGAACGCCATCTTCTGGAAGTACCTGGAGAAAGTGTCCAAGAAGTCAGAAAAGGTAAAAACACTGTCCAGGACAATTCCTGTTTCCTGTGGAAATTCAGAGCTGAAAGGTGTGGATGGTAGCAAGAGCTAGGCAAGGTTTCCTTTCAGCGTAGCTGCTTTATTTTCATCCATTTTTAAATACACACGCTCTCATTTAGTTTTCTAATCATAGTGCTCGGAGCTGGGACCTACATTTGTGCAGTCAAAACATTTTAATATCACTTATAGAATAGGAATTTAGCAGGAGCTTAAAAAAAGAATGGAACCACTGTTGGTGTAACGGGCAGTGTTGTGTGATGCACTGCTGTTACAGATTGTCAACCCGTCAGTGAGCTCAGAGGAGGTTAAAAACGTTAAAACCATGAATGCCGACGAGCCCGGCCTGTGCATGCCCTGGACTTACTAAAATTGCAACGAAAACTTTCTAGGGGCATTAAAAACCATAGCAGCTTGCGTTTCGCTATGAATTAGGGAAAGGCTGCACACCTTGATCCTTTTCTCCACTTAGCAGTGGCTATTTCTATGCTAAACTCTTTACTAAAAGGGCCCCCAAAAAAAAAAAGAATAAATCTGAGGACGGGAAAGGAACTTTTCTAATTGTAGAGCAGCTTCCGAGTCTAAATCGGATGAATGATTACTCCAATTAAAATGTAAAATAAACAGTATCATTGCACATTTTTTTCTTTTTTATTTAGTTTGTAAATACATGGAGTTAGCCATACTTTATCATGGCTTTGTGCATCGATGTGCATATGGACAGCTGGAAATACAAAATCAAAATGCATGGCTGAAATCGTGGTGCACCCAGGAAGGCTTCACCTTTCTTGAACATTGGAGCACATTCTACAACAAGGACAATCTATACAGGTGGGACGGACTGCACTTAAACAGAAAGGGAACCAATCTACTCAGAGAAAGGATCCTTCAGGAGGTCCAGAAGCATTTAAACTAGAAAGGAAGGGGGGAGAAAACAAAAAAACAGAAGGGAGACCACATCAAAACAAGGACAACAACTCAGGTAAGACAACTATTAAATGTATCTATCTTAATGCTAGAAGTCTCAGAAACAAAATGTTAGAACTTGAAGCTACTGCACTAACAAGTAACTACGATGTGATAGGTGTTACAGAAACTTGGTTGTCTGAGAGTGATGGAGACGAATATAATATTAGTGGGTACACACTATATAGGAAAGACAGGCAGGACAGAAGAGGTATACATAAGAAATAGTCTTGAAGCCCAGGTGTTAAATCAGGACAAAGAAAACAATGCAGAATCAATATGGGTCAGAATAATGGACACAAATTCAAAGGGCATAATAATAGGAGCATGCTATAGACCGCCAAACTCAGACGCTGAGCAAAATAATCTGTTGTACAATGACATTCGAAATGCGTGTAGAAAAGGAGAAGCCATACTAATGAGGGATTTCAACTTCCCCCCGTATAAAATGGGAGAACCCGGTGGGGGGCACGACGGACGAAATTGAAATGGTAGAAATGACAAATGACTGCTTCCTAACGCAATTTGTCAAGGCACCAACTAGAGGGGAGGCATGCCTTGATTTAATCTTTTCAAATAATGAAGACAGAATAACTAAAACAGAGGTCAGAGAGCCATTGGCAAACTCAGACCACAACATGGTCTCATTTGAAATATTTTTTAAAACCCCAAAAGTAATGACTAAAGCTAAGGTTTACAATTTTAGAAAAGCAGACTATGAAGGTATGAAACAGAGACTAACAGAAGTAGATTGGAGTAAAATAGAGAAAACATCCACAGAAAAAGGATGGCTGTTTTTTAAAAATGTAGTACTAGAGGCACAAAACGATTACATCCCAAAAGTAGACAAATCTAAATCTAAAACAAAATGGCCAAAATGGTTTCATAGATCAATTAAAACAAATATTCAGCGAAAAAAGGCACTTTACAGAGCGTTTAAAAGGGACCAAAAACAAAGTACACAGAAAGAGTACTTGGAACTGCAAACACAAGTCAAAAAGGAAGTTAGAAAGGCCAAGAGAGAGATAGAAATCAATATTGCTAAGGGGGCTAAAACCAATTCCAAAATATTTTTCCAATATTGTAACAGCAAGAGAACATTCAAAGAGGAGGTCAAATGACTAAGAGACACAAATGGCAAAATCATAGATGAAGAAAAAAAAATAGCAAATATATTAAATGATTACTTTTCACAGGTTTTTACAAAGGAGGACACGGACAACATGCCCCACATGTCGACCTGTTCCTATCCAATTTTAAATAACTTTAGCATAACTGAGGCAGAAGTGTTAAAGGGACTAGGAGCTCTTAAAATAAACAAATCCCCTGGGCCGGATGAGATCCTCCCAATAGTACTCAAAGAAATGAAAGAAGTTATTTACAAACCGCTAACCAAGATCATGCAACAGTCTCTTGACACGGGTTGTACCGACAGACTGGAAAATAGCAAACGTAATACCGATCCACAAAAAGGGAGACAAAACCGAACCAGGTAACTACAGACCAATAAGCCTGACTTCTATTATATGTAAACTTATGGAAACTATAATAAGATCCAAAATGGAAAATTACCTATATGGCAACAATATCCTGGGAGACAGCCAGCATGGTTTTAGGAAAGGGAGATTGTGTCTAACTAACCTACTTGACTTTTTTGAGGATGCAACATTGAAAATGGATAATTGCAAAGCATACGACATGGTTTATTTAGATTTCCAGAAAGCTTTTGACAAAGTCCCGCATAAAAGATTAATTCTCAAACTGAACGCAGTAGGGATTCAAGGAAATGCATGCACATGGATTAGGGAGTGGTTAACAGGTAGAAAACAGAAAGTACTGATTAGAGGAGAAACCTCAAAATGGAGTGAGGTAACCAGTGGTGTACCACAGGGATCAGTATTAGGTCCTCTGCTATTCCTAATCTACATTAATGATTTAGATTCTGGTATAGTAAGCAAACTTGTTAAATTTGCAGACGACACAAAAATAGGAGGCGTGGCAAACACTGTTGCAGCAGCAAAGGTCATTCAAAATGATCTAGACGGCATTCAGAATTGGGCAGACACATGGCAAATGAAATTTAATAGAGAAAAGTGTAAAGTATTGCATGCGGGCAATAAAAATGTGCATTATAAATATCACATGGGAGATAGTGAAATTGAAGAAGGGAACTATGAAAAAGACCTAGGAGATAATGTTGACTCAGAAATCTCTTCCTCTAGACAATGTGGGGAAGCTATAAAAAAGGCTAACAAGATGTTTGGATATATTGTGAGAAGTGTTGAATTTAAATCAAGGGAAGTAATGTTAAAACTCTACAATGCATTAGTAAGACCTCACCTAGAATATTGTGTTCAGTTCTGGTCACCTCGTTACAAAAAGGATATTGCTGCTCTAGAAAGAGTGCAAAGAAGAGCAACCAGAATTATCCCGGGTTTAAAAGGCATGTCATATGCAGACAGGCTAAAAGAATTGAATCTATTCAGTCTTGAACAAAGAAGACTACGCGGTGATCAGATTCAAACATTCAAAATCCTAAAAGGTATAGACAATGTCGACCCAGGGGACTTCTTTGACCTGAAAAGAAACAAGGACCAGGGGTCACAAATGGAGATTAGATAAAGGGGCATTCAGAACAGAAAATAGGAGGCACTTTTTTACACAAAGAATTGTGAGGGTCTGGAACCAACTCCCCAGTAATGTTGTTGAAGCTGACACCCTGGGATCCTTCAAGAAGCTGCTTGATGAGATTCTGGGATCAATAAGCTACTAACAACCAAACGAGCAAGATGGGCCGAATGGCCACCTCTCGTTTGTAAACTTTCTTATGTTCTTATGTTCTTATGTTCTTGATGGGCGGGTGTGCTGCACGTTGTGAAATATTTCCCAAGGCAAGTATTTTGTAGCCAGGTAAAGGAAGATGTAGAGAAGCATTAGAGCAATTCAGTGTAGGAGCAACAGAACACAGAAGCACTCAGAATGACTGAAGCAAACACCAGCCAATAGGAAGGAAGATGTAAAACACATTGAAATGATATTTGAATCTACTTCATAACAGGTGTGAGATTGAGCAGGTTTCATTGTAATTCTTAATTGCACTCCACTAATGCGCACACACACTGTCTTCCTGCAGCTCCAGGAGATCCGTGTCGATGATTGGCCGCTTTGACACGCTGATCTCCACTCAGGAGCAGCTGCTGCGCAAAGCCAGTGACAACCAGGAGAAGCTGGAGAGCCAGCGGCTGGAACTGCATCACTTCACCGAGGACAAGATCACCCATGTCCTGTATTACAACAACGAGCTGGCCGCCCTGCAGGGGTGCCTGGACCAGGCCTGCTCCAACGCTGTCAAATGGGTGAGCCTCAGACACACTTGAGTAATGCTGTCACCATGGAGAGTATAGAGCTGTAATGGGTGAGCCTCAGACACACTGAGCAATGCTGTCACCATGGAGAGTATAGAGCTGTAATGGGCGAGCCTCAGACACACTGAGCAATGCTGTCACCATGGAGAGTATAGAGCTGTAATGGGTGAGCCTTGGACACACTGAGCAATGCTGTTACCATGGAGAGTATAGAGCTGTAATGGGTGAGCCTCAGACACACTGAGCAATGCTGTCACCATGGAGAGTATAGAGCTGTAATGGGTGAGCCTCAAACACACTGAGCAATGCTGTCACCGTGGAGAGTATAGTGCTATAATGGGTGAGCCTCAGACACCCTGAGCAATGCTGTCACCATGGAGAGTATAGAGCTGTAATGGGTGAGCCTCAGACACACTGAGCAATGCTGTCACCGTGGAGAGTATAATGGGTGAGCCTCAGACACACTGAGCAATGCTGTCACCGTGGAGAGTATAGAGCTGTAATGGGTGAGCCTCAGACACACTGAGCAATGCTGTCACCGTGGAGAGTATAGAGCTGTAATGGGTGAGCCTCAGACACACTGAGCAATGCTGTTACCATGGAGAGTATAGAGCTGTAATGGGTGAGCCTCGGACACACTGAGCAATGCTGTTACCATGGAGAGTATAGAGCTGTAATGGGTGAGCCTCAGACAGTCTGAGCAGTGGTGTCAACATGGAGAGTGGAGAGCTGTAATTCAAGCAAGTAGTTGGCACCAGCATTCCTGGCACAGTTTCACACTGCACTGGTTAGGAATGTCAGATTCCTAAACCATCATACTTTAACATATTGGGAATCTTTGTAACCAGTATAAAAATCCACCATGAGTGCTGGTGCTGTTACTTTTTCACAATGCACTACAACATTCATCTGGATGTTTACATTATTTACAAGTATATGGAAAAGACTAAATAATCTTACACTTCACATATCCTGCTGCTTAAACACTACAGCCGACCTCTTTAAATCTCTGACATGGTCAATGGTTCAACTTTTAGAACTGTTAACATCCTAAGCACTGATAGAGAAATGGAATGGTATTCCTCCAGTTCAGCATTTAGCAATAATGTTAGCCTATTGGGATAAAAGATTACTGACTCTCCCAAAATGGTTCGGCATCACTTTTTCAGCCCATGAAAATTAGTTTATAATGTGGTTAACCCACTATTAAACCTACTTAGCTTTTATCAACTTGAGTTAACAATCATTAAGTAGGATCTGTATCTGCATTTCAATTGAACTTGCTGCAGAGAAAAACAAAACAAAAAAAAAACAACATTATCCAGGCTCACTGTCCACTGTGAAGGAACTCTCCACCAAGTAACCAGGATGATCCTCCATCGCTTAACTTACAAGTCAGTCAGTTTTTGATGGGTGATTTTTAAAATGAAAACCAATGGTGCAAGTTTGATAATATACTGTGTAAACAAAACCCAAGAGTAGCTGAGAAAACAGAAAACCACAACCCATAGAGTAGCAGTAGAATCTGGTGCCTTGAAAATACTGTGAAGGAATAATCTTATACCCTGAAGAGTTTGCAATTGAAGATTTCTTTTTCTCTCTCAGGAATCAAAGTGGAACCACATCCAGAACACAGCAGCCAAGAAGACCCTCCTTCTGGGGCAGATAAAGATGGCCTCTCTGAACCTATTGCAGCTGGTGAACAAGCAGGCAGGAGAGCAGGAGGCCGAGATCCCCATCGAGGACACGGACGGGCAGCTCGACAGGGTCAGGGCAGAGCTAGCTTCCTCAGACACTCAGGATTCAGTGCAGAGCTAGCTTCCTCCTTCCTCAGACACACTCAGGATTCAGTGCAGAGCTAGCTTCCTCAGACACTCTCAGGATTCAGTGCAGAGCTAGCTTCCTCCTTCCTCAGACACTCAGGATTCAGTGCAGAGCTAGCTTCCTCCTTCCTCAGACACACTCAGGATTCAGTGCAGAGCTAGCTTCCTCCTTCCTCAGACACACTCAGGATTCAGTGCAGAGCTAGCTTCCTCAGACAGTCAGGATTCGGTGCAGAGCTAGCTTCCTCAGACACACTCAGGATTCAGTGCAGATCTAGCTTCCTCAGAGACACTCAGGATTCAGTGCAGAGCTAGCTTCCTCCTTCCTCAGACACTCAGGATTCAGTGCAGAGCTAGCTTCCTCCTTCCTCCGACACACGCAGGATTCAGTGCAAAGCTAGCTTCCTCCTTCCTCAGACACACTCAGGATTCAGTGCAGAGCTAGCTTCCTCAGACACACTCAGGATTTAGTGCAGAGCTAGCTTTCTCCTTCCTCAGACACACTCAGGATTCAGTGCAGAGCTGAGGGACAGGGAGGGAGGCAGTGTTGTCCAGTGGTTTAACAAAGGGAAGTTCTACACTCATTCATTCTAAATGGAACACTTATATATTATCTTACCTGGTTTTGTTGGCAGATTCAGATGTTCATCGTGGACCAGACAGATATCCTCCGTGATCTGAAGAGGATGGATGCCAATCCCACCTCAAACACACTGCCAAACAACCAGTAGAAGGTAGGAACTGGACACATTGGAATTTCCAAACGCAGAAGTATTTTCCTGCTCTTAAAGTACTAGACCCCAGATTGGATTTTGTTCTTTCTACACTATTTTAAATGCCTAGAATATGCAGCCACGCACATTCAGTCCCTTTGGTGACTTTAATTTAGATATTTTTTTTTACTTCTCTATTGGCCTCTTGTGGCACCAAGTCTTTTTCAGGCTACATTAGTTTGAACTTTTATCATATTTCAAAAAAATCATTAAAATTACAACACTGATATCTATTTAAAAGGAGTTTTTCTTTGTTCCAGATAACAATTTAAGAACACTCAAAAGAATGCGATCCCCGTATCAGCTTCACCCTGGAGAGAAACCAGACAATGAGACAGACGCACTGCTACCACTCTACTAGATATGGATCGTTTTCAAATAGAAAAATGAAAGCACTGCACATCTGCACTACCATTTCATAGGCTGCACATTTAAAAAAAGAAACATTGGGAAACATGTTTAAGCCACTAATGAACCAGAGGGCAAGGTATGAACAAGTAACGATGGTTAAAGAAAAAAAAAAAGGGCAGTATTTCACAGCACAGAACAGTTAAAACCAGTGTACTAGTTGTCAATATTTTTGAGCTCTTCTGGAGCACTGCAGCCCTATGAAAATGTCAGCGATGGATGACTACATGACTTTATTGTCGCTGACCTTGACGCCCACTAGATCACGGCATTTCATTGTGAAAGACTGGTTTCACAGACCCCGATTTGCACAAGTGTTGTACTCCTTTTTCTAAGCTAGCACTCGGTAGTGCAAGAGTAGTGATAAGTGGGGTCTGTGAAACTAGCGGAAATAAATTGTTTGCAGTTTTAAATGGAGCAGTGTCAGAATGTCTTCCAAGAACCTTACATCAACAGCGTTCTTGCAACAGAGGGGGTTTAATTACTGTGCCAATGCCATGTTCCTTTTCACAGCTTATCAAGTACTTGGGGGAAGGATCTTTCTATTTATTCAATTGTGTTCTGTTTGGCTTTACTTACAGCCGCTTTGTGTGCAAGGGAGCAACTGCAGCCAGTCTTGTGGTCCAGTAATGTGTGCCCGGCTTTACCATAAAGTATATGGTCAACACCGTGGTCCTGTAAATCATGACACCCCAGACAATTTTTGCTGTGTGTAACTATGATCTCAACAGGTATAAACTGCTAGTCTTAAAAGATGAAGGGTGGCAGACTCCATTTGCTGGTAACAGAAAGCTGCCCACAGCACTCTCCAAAGTGGCATCCTTGTTACAAATCATCTTTGCACTAAAATGTGGATTTATTTGTAAAAGAAAACAAAGCTGTTGTAAAGGATCTTTATTTATTCATTGAAGTAGAGCACATTGTTTCTGGGCGTTTCTACCCCATTGGGGCAACACAAATACAGCGTGGAAGCAAAGAGCACCATTGTTGTATGATGTTAACACAAATCTATCATTAACAAAGATGATACTAGTCTTGTTATTGTCATACGTTTTTGCCAGTTTAGGGAGACTGACCACAGTCTGGCTGCAATTTAATTTCAATGAAGCACAGGTTTTATAAACAAATACAAAATACTGTTCTGAGTTTGTAAAGAATTTAAATCCCCAAACTTTAACCCTTGCATTCCCAAATTAAATGCTTATGCAATACATTTGTGTTCTAATTAAATTAAACGGTTTAAACAAGTATTTGTCCAAAAATGTTAGGTTTAGAATTCCAAACTAGGATATAAAACCATGATCCCATCGGTTGCTATGTGAACAAAAATGCAGTTTGTTTTTAAAATCCTGGTGGTGTTCAGGAATAACACTGGGAATCAAAGGGTTAAAAGGAATGAATTCAGGCTAAGAGCAGACTGTGTGTTAGGAGGCATGTCCATGCACCACCAAGGTTAAGGCTGAGCGGAGGGTCAGTTATTAAATCTATAAAAGGTGCCTTTCCACCCCCCCATTCAGTCCAGACAGGTCCCTCTCCTTTGCAATGGCGAGTCATTGAGCAGCTCCCCTTCCCCTCACAGCCTCTGCGCAGCTTGCCCTTTTACGGCACCCCTCCCGAAGCCGGACCTCTTCATCTCGTGCAGGCGTGACTGGTTCTTGCCCCGGAGCTTCTGGAGGCCCCCGCTCTGCAGGAACTGCTGCTTCTGCTTCTTCTTGCGCTGCTTCAGAATCTGATCGTGGCTCTTCAGCTCTGGACGGGACTTCTGCACCGGGGTCCGTCTCTGAGGGGTGGAGGCTCCTCTGCCGCCCCTCCTCCCTGCCGAACAGAGAGAGAAACAATACAGCAATGTGCCACAGCAGACTAGAGATATGTCCTTGTAGTGCAGCAGAATTCACTGAAAGAAATACATTACAGAGACTCCCATGCAAGGTTACATGTTTACTTTGCATAACCTGTGTACACGACAGCCCCCGTTTAATGATCTAAACAGTGGCTTTAATTAGATACGCTGCTGTGTGATCCACTGAACAGTCCTGTGGCTGGTTTCACAGATCTCCACTTAGGCTACCTCACCACTCTGGGTCTGTAAAAAGCATGGTCTGTTTTGCATTTAGCCTTTATTTTTTGCATTATAAAACTGTGCCTCAAACATGAACATTCGACAATGCTGAACGATTGCAAACATTAAAAGGTAATGGGAACAGTAAAAAATAACTAATAATAATTAGAAGGTACATGCTCTTTAAATAAATGCAGACTAAAGATTATTCTAAAGATTCATATGTAATCAGTCCCACAAGTGATAAGCATCCACCACCAGTGCAGAACTGGAAATTCTTCTTTAATAAAAGATGCAGTCTATAAATTGTATTTTCTATAGCAGCAGCAGCAGCAGATGCACATTACTGTACCTCCTCTACCTCCTCTTCCTCCTCCCGCTGTCCGGGCCCGGCTGCCACCTCCCTCCCCTCCTGATTCGTTGTCAGACACTCCGTCCTCCACCTTGTATTTCTTCTTCCACTCCTCGTAGCTGTGGGGTGAATGGTCAAGGAAGTGCATACAACAAGACAGGCTGATCACAGAAACCTTTAGTAGCTAAACTACCATTGTAACCACATGGTGCATTAAAACAAAACGCTAACGCTCTACACAAGGACAGGCAGCTCTGGTCGTCGAGGGCCAATTCAAACCAAGAGGTCTTTACTCTGGATACGAGGTTCACTATAAACTTCTATAGACACCCCAAGCTTAAACACAAGTGCAATACATGAAGCTTCCAGGAGCACCCACCAAGCTATTGGTCCTTCCTTCAGTGGATCCCCACCACAAGCAGACGGGGCAAAGAAGGCAGCAGTGACAATGGAAACTGCTCTACGATTTCAAGAGCCAGAAGTTTTTTTTTTGTTTTAGAAGACAAGAATTAAATTGACCAGTTTTTACCTTGTTTGAAAAATGCAAGATTTATGAGGTTGCAGACTATACTGGAACACTGTCGTCTCTGACCATGCTGGATTCAGTAAGCCAGCGTATCTTTGCTCTTTAGATGATGGGCTAGGAGTTACAAGAAACTCATTTCTTTACCTTTGCTGTATCCCCTGCAATATAACGCATACGCTGGGGGATACAACTAAATGAAAGTGACAAAGACTAAGTCTCTGTCCTGCAGCACATGTACAAGACTGGCCAGTGACAGCGCTGGCCAGCAGCGGCTCGAAAGGATACAAGTTTTTCTTGAAGGATTTGCTGACAAGCTGCCCGCTCTCTATCCTCACGGTCTTCTTCTTGTCCCCCTTACCCGTCTCCCTCACAAAGCGCTTCTTCTTGCGGTCCCTGGAGGAGGTTGAAGACAACACAGCCAGTAAACTCACATGCTTAGCAGAGATAGGGGTGCAACATGAATGCGGCTGCAAGACCGCTACAGCCTAGTGGACAACTATTGCTACTAAACATAAAACTAAAAACTTAGATTGTGTAATTCAATTAGACCTCAGTGTTTATTCAAGTATTAATGCAGCTTTCCACTTTTTTTTTTTTCTAAATCAGTGTCTTCAGGCTGCTGATCCGAGTCACACAGCGGTTCTTACCATTTCATCATGTGCTTGTGCTGGTTCATCTTGTCCCCTTCATCCCCCATGAGGTCCAGGACTGCCCCTGAGGCCTGCTGCTCGAATGTGCTGCCTTCTCCTTGCATACTGAGCCTGGGGAGAAGAGAGAGAGGGAGGCAGGGTTAGGGTACATTCCTAACCTCAACACTAAACTGCATCGCATCCTTTTTAATTTAGGGCTATTTGAGTACCGGTACATTTAATTATGTATATCTACCCACACACTCCAGATCGTCTCTTGCTTTTAAATTTTGATTTTTTTCTTTGCTAAATCTAAATCTAATTATTTAAAAATCTGATAGTTAATTGCCTTTTCCCATTTACAGCTAGGAGTAAACCGTGTACTGTGCCCATGTTACTGTATATGTACCAGGTTGGGGTTCCAGGGCCACACCAGGGTGTGAAAGCATGTTTCCAGATCTCTCTTACCCTCTCTCCGAGTCGAAGTCCTTGGGTCGGTACGGGATGTAAAACTCTTCATCGCGCCCTGCCTCCTTAGCTCTCTTGTTGGGAGCGTCTGTTTCACTCTGTGGCTTCTTCCTCTTGCCTCCAAGCACTTCTGAAAACACATTCTGCAGCAAAAAAAACAAAACAACATTTAATAGTGAAGGCAGTAATCATATTCGCTGGACAGCAGCAGCAATCAACAGTGCTGGAGTTTAGAAGGTGTGGGTCAGGACAGCAGCAATGAAGAGGCTATTCTGTAGTGCAGATATAGTACACAGCACTGTCTTGTAATGCAAGGTCAATAGAGCTTGGGTTTGCTCAGGGTACTAAAGGCGATTTTAATGTTCCTGTATGCCAACAACGTACACGATAACCCTTTCTATATTAAGCTATCCTGGAAGAAACAGACTTTTCTTGATCACAGTAATGTTAGGGAAAAATACACTTCTAAAACATTTTTGGTTTTTTTTAAAACTTAAAAAATCTTGGCCCCGGTCATACAGCCGTACTCTTCAATGCTGTGGCTGTGGTTTCTGAAGGGTACCTGGATGCTCTCCTCGTCTGACTCTGCCCGCGGCAGGCTGGCAGCAGGCTGGCCCAGCAGGCTCTCTGCTGCCTTGTCCTTGCGGGATTTCTGGAACTTGTCGACCAGCCGCACGTCTCGACTCCTCTTTGCTCGCATCACCTCACCCGCTGTGGTCTTATTGGTCGCATTGATCTCGAAAATTGTCTGGTCAACAAAGATGGAGAAACAGTTACACAATAAAATAATAAACAGAAGGAAAACATTACTCTACGCAATAAAATAATATACAAGGAAAACACTCTACGCAATAAAATAATAAACAAAGAGAATGCTGCTCTACACAATAAAATAATAAACAAGGAAAACGCTGCTCTAAACAGAACAGTGGAAGCTCCTTGCACTGTGATGGTCGGTGTATATCATTTTAAAGGCATTCAATGCTAAAGCATTTTCAATTTTTAGTTGCATTTCTGTGGCGTATGCCTCAGCAATAACCTCTATTGACTGGGGAATCCAATTATTACCTCGAAACACGCCACAGTAATGCCATTTATTTACACATAAGAACCTGTGGAACTTACTGCTCTGGATTTATATTGTTTGATGCTGTCAACCACCTTCAGTCTCTCCAACTCCACATTTTCTAGCACAGAACCTGAAAAAAAAAAAAAATACTTAAGAAAACGAACACAGCACACCCAGGCTGTTCAACAGTGCCCTCTAGTGGCACAGTGACCTACTTTTGTCTCCTAGGTATGAAAGGTAAGAAAGTTCTAGGTATGAAAGTTTTCTTATGTTTTGCTTGCTTTTGTTTCAACTTTCCTTGGATATATTGTTTCTCTTTGGCCATTTGGATGTTCTTTAGCTGGAATGTATGCACCTACAAATAAACTACCTTGTGTAATTTTAAGGTCATTAATAATATACTATATCAAGGTGCTATTTAAAATAAAACTTGAAACAAATGATTCTACATTGTGATTTAGCAGCGCTTGGATTTCTTGTCAAACTGGTTGCATTCTTGCAGAGCTCAGCACAGAACACTCTTCTGTGAGAAGAGCAGTTTCTTCAGGGGATAACTTTTGGTACACCAGGTAAAAAGCACAGTTTTTAAAGATAAACAAAGCTTGCAATAAGAATACTGGAATGGCTGGATGCTCTACAGTTAGGCAATTATTTTAATGTTCAAAACGACCAAAAGAAACTAAACAATACATCTGAGAAAAGTTGAATCGTGCTCAAAACAAAAGGCAAGCAAAACATTAGTAACTTTCATGCCTGTCAATATCAAGTTAAACACGAAAGAAACACAGAGAGCAAACACTTGACAGCTTCTCAATGTTAATTTAGTTCCATTTACAAAATCCATAAACTGAAGATGTTTTCATTGCATTAGGATGGTTTAGTCACAGAGGTGGTTCGATAGGAACAGTGAAAGAGACTGACCGAGGAGGGGGTGAACTGCGAGGCTGGAGAAGTCTGTCTCCTTGACTCTCTTGACTGACTCAGGCGAGGGGTTGGGCCGGGACTTGAGGTACTGCATGTAGGCGTTGTCAGAGACGCGACGCATGTTCTGCAGGTCGAGAGAGTTCTCGTGAGCCGTTACCAGCATAGCCTCCTCATCGTCCAGGATACTCTGCGGAACTCGCCCACACACACCGTCCTCATCTACACACGGAGAGGGAGAAGCATGAGACATGTGTCAGTGGAGCCCCCATCACGCTGTCCTCATCTACACAGGAAGAGAGGGGGAGCATGAGACGGGCTCCACTGACACAGCACGCTGTTATCTACACACGGAGAGAGGGGGAGCATGAGACGGACTCCACTGACACAGCACGCTGTCATCTACACACAGGGAGAGAGGAGGAGCATGAGACAGGGGCTCCACTGACACACAGCACGCTGTCATCTACACACAGGGAGAGAGGGGGAGCATGAGACGGGCTCCACTGACACAGCATGCTGTCATCTACACACAGGGAGAGAGGAGGAGCATGAGACAGGGGCTCCACTGACACACAGCACGCTGTCATCTACACACAGGGAGAGAGGGGGAGCATGAGACGGGCTCCACTGACACAGCACGCTGTCATCTACACACGGAGAGAGGGGGAGCATGAGACGGACTCCACTGACACAGCACGCTGTCATCTACATACAGGGAGAGAGGAGGAGCATGAGACAGGGGCTCCACTGACACACAGCACGCTGTCATCTACACACAGGGAGAGAGGGGGAGCATGAGACGGGCTCCACTGACACACAGCACGCTGTCATCTACACACAGGGAGAGAGGGGGAGCATGAGACGGGCTCCACTGACACAGCACGCTGTCATCTACACACTAGGATTATACAGTGCCCTTGTTGTTTCTCCTTTTAACTTGTACCTGAAATATCCAAGGCAGTGAGCGACAATTTACAATTCTACAATTTACTGAGCGAGCACTGTAAATTGATTACTGAGATAACGACAATAATTTTATTTATATCAATTTATATGTTTGATTGTTTCTGGAAATTGTGTCATACTTTGTAAGTGAAATTCAAGCTGCACACTTGTTTGTATTCAAAAACAAAAAATAGCATCAACTCCCAACACAAAACGTGATTATCCAAAATAAAGTACATTAAGTGTAACTGGGATTGTGGGTGTTGCCAGAGGAGGTAGGATTTTTGCTTGTCTGCTACACGTGTAAATGTAGATCTTGCTGTACGAGTCATACCTGGCTGGCTGTGCCTGGGCCCTGCAAGCTGCAGGGGGCGTCCTAGGAAGAGGTGCAGGTCAAACACGAAGGCGATCTCATCTGGAGACACCAGGCTGTACGCTGTACCACTCCTCCCTGCTCTCGCCACACGACCTACACACACACAAAGGGACTGGTTAGACGAGAACAGTGTGCTTCAAACAGACGGAGCATCTTACCAGGTTTACCACAATGAACCCTCTTCACACTATTTGTTTAAGCAAAGAGTTTCATGAATACCAGGTTGTATTTTCATAGACTCTGGGGACAAGTTAAAACCTGTCCTTAGTACAGGGAATACATTTTAAACATTTGGTTTCACAGACCCCGATTAGCACTAATGTTGGATTGCCTTATCCCTAGTATTTTCATCACAGTGTATCCACATCAAACAGCTCAGATTTGAATGAATGACTATTGTGTCAACAGAAAACAAGACACTGAGTGAGCATGCTCGGTTTACACTAGAATACTTCAAAGAGAAATTCTCTCTCCTGCCTAATGCTCCTGACTAAAAGCTGAGAAATATACTTCCAGTTGATTAATGAAGTGTTAACAAGCATATCAAAACAATTCAGATTATTTTTAAATATATTTCCACGGGGACACAGGATACAGCATTGGTAAAGAATTTTATAAAAACAGCAGGGGTGATAAGGATTCACAATGCAAACTACAAGAAGTGAGAATTCTCTATGAACAGATCTGAATGCGAACAGGAAACTCTCCTCACCGACTCTGTGCAGGAAGAGCTTGGCTTTGGAGGGGAAGTTGTAGTTGATGACGTTGTCCAGCATGGGGATGTCTATCCCGCGAGCCGCCACGTCCGTCACGATCATCACCATCGCCTTCCTGTGCACAAACTTCCCAATGTTGATCTTCCTGGCCGTCTGGTCCAGAGCGCTGTAGATGTACGCACAGTCTATCCCCTCCAACATCAACAACTGCAACAAACCAGAGGCTCACTCAGCAAACCCAGCGCAACTGTATTCACAAACCCAGAGTCTCACTCAGCAAACCCAGCACAACTGCATTCACACAAACCCAGAGTCTCACTCAGCAAACCCAGCACAACTGCATTCACACAAACCCAGAGACTCACTCAGCGCAACTGCATTCACACAAACCCAGAGACTCACCCAGTGCAACTGCATTCACACAAAACACCCCCCCCTCCCCCAGTAAGGTTAGCTGTACTGTTAAATGATTGTTATTTAACCATATACTACATATATACTAGTATATAGTGCACATGGTGCTGTGTATGATACAAGCTGATTTTCATCCACTCATTGTCACATGTGGGTAGCTGCCCTAACCTCTGCTTGTATCCGCAGCATCCTACACGGTATTCTATATACAACCTCTTCTGTTTTGTTGCTTCCCTGATTCTTGGTAGAACATGGATGGATGGATCAATCCACAGCAGCAATTAGCGGAATTTAAAGCAAGCATCATACAAATGATATGGTCTTATTGGTCGTTTTGCGTATGGGACAGACTTTTCCCCTGGAACAGGACTGGCTCTGGTGACTCTCCCGTTTCCTCATTTTTATACAGGCTTGTGATACCGAGCAGTGGCAGTGCCAGCCCCACCCTGAGGGTCAGCCTCACCTCCTTCAGGTACTCCACATGGTGCCTGGTGGCTACGAACACCACTGTCTGCTCCTGCGGCTTTATCACGTTCCTCAGCAAGTGCAGCAGCAGAGCCGGCTTATCATCCACCCGCAGATGGAAAAACGCAAGCTGGAGAGAAAACACAGTGCATCCAGAAACAATAAGCACAGTGCATCAGGGAGAGAAAACACAGTGCACCCAGAAACAGTAAACACAGTGCACCCAGAAACAGTAAACACAGTGCACCCAGAAACAGTAAACACAGTGCACCCAGAAACAGTAAACACAGTGCATCAGGGAGAGAAAACACAGTGCACCCAGAAACAATAAGCACAGTACATCAGGGAGAGAAAACACAGTGCACCCAGAAACAATAAGCACAGTGCATCAGGGAGAGAAAACACAGTGCACCCAGAAACAATAAGCACAGTGCACCCAGAAACAGCAAACACAGTGCACCCAGAAACAGCAAACACAGTGCATCCAGAAACAGAAAACACAGTGCACCCAGAAACAATAAGCACAGTGCATCAGGGAGAGAAAACACAGTGCACCCAGAAACAATAAGCACAGTGCATCAGGGAGAGAAAACACAGTGCACCCAGAAACAATAAGCACAGTGCACCCAGAAACAGTAAACACAGTGCACCCAGAAACAGTAAACACAGTGCACCCAGAAACAGTAAACACAGTGCACCCAGAAACAGTAAACACAGTGCACCCAGAAACAGTAAACACAGTGCACCCAGAAACAGTAAACACAGTGCATCAGGGAGAGAAAACACAGTGCACCAGGGAGAGAAAACACTGACAAACATTTCTACTATATGTGCAAAAAACGAAACAGACTGTCAGAAAATCACTGGCTACGGAGAGGGTTAGGATTGTTCTTAAACTATTTTACAGACAAATTGTAATAGTGTGCCACATAAGACATCAAAATATGAAAAGCAAAAGGAAATTAAATCCATCCGCATCAACTCCAGTATCATATCAGTTTTTATTTTATTAGTGGTTGTATCAAATGTAAACGGTCTAAAATAAGAAGGTTTTTTTAATTGTGTGCTATGAGTTACGACACCTACCTTCAGCTGGTCGTTCAGTTTGGTGTCCACATCCAGTCGAATTAAAACTGGCTCTGTTAAACCTGGGAGAGCAGATGACCACAGAATAGATACAGGGAAAAGTTTAACAGGAAAGTTGCATGGATATCACACTTCATTCAAAATGATCACAGACACGGCATTAGTATGATGAGGTCCCTGTTCCTGTGGCTGCAGGTTCTTACCTGCGCGGGCGAACTCAACCAGCAGCTTGGGCAGAGTGGCGGAGAACAGCACGGTCTGCCGGTTCTCTGGCAGTCGCTGGATAACGCCCTGCAGCTGCTCTGCGAAGCCCATCTCAAACAGCCTGCAGAGACACAGCACACACTGACAAGCACATCCCACTTCTGTTTCAATCTGCAGTAAGACAGACCTGTCATCACAAGACTGTGCTCTGAAGGGAAATTGCAGGATGATGCTTTTCAACCTGCATCGAGAATCACTTCCTAAACATTCAAATTGTATCCCTTCTCTCAGTCCGTAAACCACATTTTATAACAATACTTTAGGATTTTTTGTAATTGTATGTTTGTGTATTTTATCAATTATCTACACGTAATTTAATACCAGTTTTACAAAATTTTAAATCAAGAAAATATTTGCAGTAATCTTTTAGTGCCAAGGCCACTGACCATTTTCCTTCAGCCTCTGGTCATATAGATCAATGTCATCTTCATTTTTAACAGTATTTATATAAGTGCTTTGGGACACTGCTTCTAGAGAAAAGGAATAGCTGCAATGGACAAGAAAGTGAAGCCCAATTACTGGTCAGCTTCATCAAACACCACCAACTCCAACCTTACCTGTCAGCTTCATCAAACACCACATACTCCACACTGTGCAGCTTCAGGTTCATCTCAACGACCACGTGCATCAGACGACCCGGCGTGCCAATGATTCTAGAACAAAGAGGAGGGAGAGAGAGACTAGTCAAAATGAGACGCTACAGGACACTGTCAAGGAAGAAAACAACATGAGACGCTGCAGGACACTGTCAAGCAAGAAAATGTTCTGGAAAGGTTTTGCTTAAAAGATAAAGTAAAATGTCTTCCATTGTATATATACAGGATTATGTAAGAACATCTGAGTGTTCTTTCCTGGTTCTATGGGTCCACTGCCAGGTTTGAATGAAGCTTTGAACAGTAAAAACAGATCTTATGTGCCTGCTACTCTGACTCCTCTGAAATCTAATCACCTTTCTTTCCTGGGCAGGTTTCATGTCCCGTTTCATGTCCTGTGTGATTCTGTACAATTTGTTTCATGGAGTTTAGTGAGAAAGGTCAGATTACATTTGATTTGAGACATCCTATTGATACAATCACCCAGATACCACATAGGGCAGCAGTGTGGAGTAGTGGTTAGGGCTCTGGACTCTTGACCGGAGGGTCGTGGGTTCAATCCCAGGTGGGGGACACTGCTGCTGTACCCTTCAGCGAGGTACTTTACCTAGATTGCTCCAGTAAAACCCCAACTGTATAAATGGGTAACTGTATGTAAAAATAATGTGATATCTGGTAACAATTGTAAGTCGCCCTGGATAAGGGCGTCTGCTAAGAAATAAATAATAATAATAATAATAATAATAACAACTTGTGAACGAGTGGCCTCTGAAAACCCCAGTAACTAAGGAAAGCAAAAGATGAGAAATCCAATACCAGTAGAAACACATGTAGGAAGGTGGGGAAACAGGCATAAAACAAGAACAATCTGATAGGCAAACAGATACAGACACAGGTAAAACAGCAAGGAGAGATGAATATATAAAAAACAAGCAAGTTACACACAGCAATAAGATATTACACTCACATATCAGGGTTCTCGTGCAAGGCAGCAAACTGGTCATCCATTCTGAGAACAGAAACAAATACAGATTACACTGTGCACAGAACAAGGTCAAACAGCATGCGAGGAACGGGATCAGAGATTACACTGTGCACAGAACAAGGTCAAACAGCATGCGAGGAACGGGATCACAGATTACACTGTGCACAGAACAAGGTCAAACAGCATCCGAGAAACGGGATCACAGATTACACTGTGCACAGAACAAGGTCAAACAGCATCCGAGAAACGGGATCACAGATTACACTGTGCACAGAACAAGGTCAAACAGCATCCGAGGAACGGAATGCACTCAGTGTTGTACTTTACTCTGTTTAATATTGCCATAAGGGCCACGTGTGCTTTGCTCAACAAAATACTAAATATATTAATACAAATCACATACATGTAAAAACCTTATGTGAATGTGTTGAGCCCAGGAAGGCAGAAGATCCCATACAAATCAGAAACCTCTCCTACCTGTCTCCTCCAAGAATCAGTGCAGTCTTGAAGCCACAAAACTTGCCAAGCTGAAATAAAAATAAATGTGTTAAACAGTGTTACAAGCAATTGGTGTGCCGTGTATTAACAGACTCAGGAAATGCCAAATTAGAGCCATGAGTATCATGAAAAAGCTCCTGAAGAAAGTATACACTTGACACGGCTGGACAGCAAGATTCTGCCAACACTGGAAACTCACAATAGCCCTGCACCCAGTCCAGGGTTTCACAACTGCCCTTATTTCAGTGCAGTATATTATTGAAATGCAAACAACTGTGATGTGCTGTTTTGCATTGTGTTATCAGAACCGGAGGTCATTTAAAAAAGTCTAAATATCTGATGGGGGTAAAAGGTCTTAGCCTTCCCCCAGTTCGTATAGGACAAAGTTAAGGAGAACTTTGAACTATCACAGCGTGGGGAAGAACTTGCTTAATATCAAACTCGTGGCTCCTGATCATTTACAAAATATACTTAATTGAACCCCAGGACTGGGTGGAGGGCTGCTGTGTGTTTCAAGCCCTGTGAAAGAACGTGTTTTGCGAGTTTGATGATGGTTGCTGTGGTGGTTACCTCCTTGGTGAACTTCATGGTCTGCAGTGCCAGCTCGCGGGTGGGTGACAGGATGAGAGCGCGGGCCCCTGTTTGGGCGCTGGGAGCTTTCAGTCGTTCGAACATGGGGATGAGGAACGCAGCTGTCTTCCCACTTCCTGTGCGGGCCATCGCCACCACGTCCTTACCATCTAGGATCAGCGGGATGGTCTGGGGAAGCCAGGATTGGGAAGAGTTTAGAAACAGGGTCAGAGGTCATGCCGGGACAAATATTTCAATATTAGAACAAACAAGGCCTGCAGTGTGCAAAATGACCATGTTTGTATTTGTTTATATAATACAATTTATAAATAATGGGTCATATGATGGGGTAGCAGGTTTACTCCTGAGAGATGTTTTACTCCTGTACAGTATGAAGTAAAACAAACAAAATATTTGTTTAAATTTTGAATGAATAGTCAAACATGAAATCGTCCCAGCACTGATTACTAGAGGTGCAACTAAAGTCATGATGCACTACATATGATGAAGTGCCGGTAATTACGTTACATGAATGTTTGCTTTTCTCAAGACATCTGTTTCTCATAAAATAAACGTGGACATGGTGCCTTTTTGTGTTTACATGTAAAGCCTCTCATTTCCCTTTGGAACGCCTACTTTTCCCCGAATGCTATGCAAATGAAGAAGATGGGAAAGGGGGTCACATTTAAATTAGCCACGCTGACGGCCCACTTAGATTCTCATGCTGTTAACCGTGAAAGTCGCCAAAACACTGTTTACATGAGCAGAGAACAGGTTCACGAGAAAGAATCCACGTGTCGTTGTGTTTGACGTAAATGGATAGTAAAGATCTGATTTGCTGATGGATCGTGGCTGCTTTTTTAATACTTTGTTTTAGTGTTGTCGCCCACACTGCTTTTCACACATCATCTGAACCACCTGAATTCACAAGCCCATTTACTAATAATTTTAAAGAGAAACTTGGTAAATACAATCTGTATGATACTTTACAACACATTTAGATTCATGAATGATTAGCATTATGCAAAGTTTCAGGGAAGACGGAGAAAAAGGTGGGGCTATCTACAACATCAATCTGATAAGGGAAATACTGCAAACAAAAAATTAACTTCCCTGCTGCCATCTTTGGACCACGGTAACTTACGTATTCCCATGTGACTTTTATAGCAGCTTTAGGAAAGGACTTGAACAAGCTAATTAACATTTCCACTAGAAACTCGTGTTTCCATGTGTAAGTGGGCGTTGATCTCACAAGCTTTTCCTGGAATCTCACAAGAAATTGAGACTTTCACGGTAAAATAGTGAGACCATTTTTTGGGACATATTCCTGAGCTTTCCCTGCCAAGTTTCAAGCGTATTGTCGATTCACATGAAATAATCACACATGTAAACTGGCCTAATTGTGATGGTCTTCTTTGTATGATGCACAGCAAAGTGATTGATGGACTGACTCATAAGATCAACGAGATATAATTCAAGAACCATTTGGTGGACTAAACAGCTGTAGGCTTTTGATACTGCCCAGCTATACACAGCCTTAATGATTCGTTTTCCCCGAATACTTACCCTCCTCTGAATTGGTGTAGGAACTTTATATCCCTTCTTCATCACCCCTTTGTAAACAGGATAACACAACCCTGCAAAGACAGAACAGAAAGGGCAATCAGCAACACAACAGACTTTCCAAAGAAGCACGTAGTCAGAGATTTGAACTCCAGTTTTTCACTGCTAAATTTCACCTGGCTTGGAGTCGACCATTGCTTGATACCCTTGCCAATCTCAATACTCAACTAGATAGGAACTGTTAGAAAGATGTCCTGTAATAACAGAAGCTGCAGGAGCCTCGGATTTGAGCATGGCATCATGAACTGGACATGTTGCCAACACATCATTAATGAGACAATTAACGAATGTGTTGGTAAACTGCACAGTTTATTTTACACTTTACACCTTGACAATTCAAAGTGTTTTAGACTGCGATAGTCCATCGAGTTATTAATCCAGTAAGAGTGCTGTTCTTACCCATGGACTGGAAGCCTCCCGACTTCTTCTTCTTCTTGTTCTGTGCCCGAACGAGCTCCCTGGTGTCCGGCTCCACGTCCGACAGGCAGTCTGCTGTGGGGAAGCCGGGGACCGTCCTGCCAGCCTGCAGGGACAGCACAGCACGCTCCTTAGTGATCATTGCCAACTGCGGCCATGCAAAGCAAGTAGATGAGTTCTGAAACCAATCTTACAACAACAGGTCCATTCTCTTCAGAAAGATGAACCAGAAGGGATGGTCTGATCTGGATATCAGTTGTGTAGACTGAACCTGATTCCTATTAACTTCCAAGGAACACAGAAGCTACAGTGCAGAGACCAGGTTAATGTTGTCTGCAAGGTAATAGATGCAAATACCACAATATAGTATTCTAGTGTTTGACTCTATTAGGTTTGGGGTATATAGGTTACATTTATTAAAAAACTATATGTTATGTTGTATTGGCAACTGTGAATATAGATGGTGTTATAATTATTATTAACTGAACATTTTTTCAGATGGCTATTGGAAATCACACAAAGATAAACAATAACCCTGCTCCTGATTTCATTGATACAATAAGCGTGATTTGAAACAAACAAACAGTGCTATTAAACCAGATGAAGAAGGCAATGAGACGGGCAATTATACAAGGTGTTCAGTGAATCAGTGTGGTTGGTTTGCAGTATTTTTTTTGTTTTGTTTTGTTTGTTTGTTTTGTTTTTTGAGATTACAGGTAGTACTACCCCAATACTCGACTCGTTAATGTGTCGTGAAACGTGCGTTTGTTAATTATTATTATTCACCGTCTTTCTGACACGTGTAGGCTAAGACTCAGAGGGCTGGTTACTAGCTAAAAGAAAAATTGTACTGTCTGTAATTAACAAAATATAAATCATTTGAATTAACTAAAAAAAATATCAAGTACAGTACATGTCATGTTGTAATCTTAGCTGATTCACCAATCATTACTAATAAATATTTTTCGATCACAGGGCTCTGTAGGGTTTTTTTTTTTTTTTGTCAGATCTCATGACAGGTACCTTTCTGGAATCGTCTTCATCGCTGACCTCAGCCGCCAACTCGAACTCCCCACCGTCCGAATCCACATCGAGGTCCCGTTTCGGATGCCGTCTCTTTTTAGTAAACCTCTTCTTCCTTTGAGCCATTTTACCCCGATTTATTCTGAGCCGTGTAAGGGAGCGAGGCTGTCAATTCAACAGGCGCCGAAAAAATAAAATATTTCGACAAAAACGCGCTATAATATTTCTATTTACTACCTTCTGAGTTTACACGTACAACACATGCAGAACGCAGCCATGTTAGAACACACGTGGGCAAGACACTTTTTTTCAGCGAGTACTATTGCTAGACGAATACACAACATGAAGAGGGAGAGAGTTTTATTTTTTTGCTTTGTTCTTATGGTGGCTTGACAGTTGATATAAATAAAACATCTGTCTTATACAGTTGTTATATTTAATTACTGTACTATATTTGTAAAATGAAACACTGGCTTATTTTCAACAAAAGTATCATGAGTCTGCAGATTAAATAACTGCCCACCCCTATTCCGAGGTACGAAGTTCTAGGCTCCCACCTGGAATCTACTAACACCAGGATAGGGGAGTTTTATGAATTTTTTTAATGAATCAAAGTATTATCCTGCAATAAATTTATAAAAATAAAAAAAATGTGACATTTTTTTATTAAAAAAATAATAAAGATTTATATTAATAAATAGTATTTATTTTAGCAATTAGTTAAATCTCTCCACCCCTCCTCAGAAAGTGTAATCCTCCGGATGTTTTGCATTGCTGTTTTATCGTCAGGGTCTCGAGTCCTGGTTGCTGCGCGCAATATTGCTAAGTGACGGTATTGACAAACATAAAGTCTGCAAATATAATGCTGAAATCAGGATGTCGCCCCACAGACGCAATGGCTTGTAATTAAGGTAAGCAGTGTGACAACAATTAACAGTGTAAACTACACATTTTCATTTTCCATTAGTACAATTATGAATATTGAACATATAAGAACATAAGAAAGTTTACAAACGAGAGGAGGCCATTCGGCCCATCTTGCTCGTTTGGTTGTATGTGTTTGGTAAAGTACAATTAGGAAAATAACATTAATTGTGGCACACAGCACATAAAGAGACGTCTTTCTTTAGCTTTGAAATAAAGAATGGGGTCCAACACGATTATAGAAGCAGTGATAATAATATCCTTGCGTGGCACCAGTGCTTGTTGCATGGACACTGTATCGACTGCAATAGCGCTGGTCAGCGATCTTAGATTTTTTGTACTGTGCACCAACAGGTGATAATGATGATTGGTGTGCAGTTTTTTTTTTTTTAAGTAATTGTTGTCCATACGGTTAAATTGTCCTTTTGAGGCTGTTGTAAGCATGTTCTGTGTAACAGCAAGTGTTTCCAGCAGGAAGGTTGCAGGATACTGAATGCTCTTTTCTATACAATTTGGAGACTTTTATAGAACATAGACCACCATTAAATTTGCACTCCTCTTTGTTTAAGTAAAATAAAACTAATTCATGTTGCAAAGGCTAATGTTTAAAAATGAGAAACAAACAAGGCTCATTAATGAGTGGTGGAAATGCCTTGAAAACCTGGAGCATCAGATAGTGCAGAGAAGCAAGGGTTTAACAGCTTGCTTAAGTGCATGTACCACATTCCCTTGTGGTGTTTGTGTGTAATCAAAGCTCTTTGAAGATAAATATTGTGGTTTGTTTTCCAGGCAGGATCTGCAGTCACTGAGTCTGGGACGTCCCGTGAAAGCGGTGTCAGGGTCCCAGATGTCTCTGGAGTTGGCAGTGACCGGCGTGCAGGCCTTCCACGCCCCGTCCAGGGCAGGGGGGGGCTGCAGAGGAGGGGATGTTCTAGGAGGAGTGCTGTTCAGTGGTGCCAGGAGAGATGGAGCATCGCAGTCCCAGCTCTGGCATCCCACCAGGCCAGAGGTCCCCACCACACCCCTTTCAAAGAGCTCCCCGCTCAGCACAGCTAGCCTCAGAAAGAAGAACAAGTACAGGTGGGTCCCACCGGGCTTCTACATGCACACTGCAGGATTCTCACATTATTATCATCAGTGTTGTGGTTGTATTAAAATAGACAGACTGTTGAGTTGGAAAATACCAGAGCAATGAGTTCATGTCCTCATAGCTCTTTCATTATTTTCATCACGCCTCTTGATTAAGATTTGCAGCCTTTAACACTTATTGTGCTGCAGTTCAAATATGGATTGCATCTAAACCACTGGAGTGAAATTGACAAACTGCTTAGAAAGCCATTGGGTAGAAAGCTGCAGAAATGCATTTCAAATGTGCGCATGCCGTATACCAAAATAAAGTTTAAAAAAGAAAAAAGTGCACCAGTGATACTATTAGAAGATATAACTAAATGGATTTTTAAATCTTGTTTTTTTTTCTGTTTGAACAGACAGGAGCTAACAAAACAATTGTGAGAAAATCCTAATAAGAATTGCAGTCAGCGGATCTCACATGTTCCTGTGTGAAAAACACACACATTATTTATTTGTTTTTTTAATGGTGTTTTTGTCTAAGCTGTTGGTGAAGATGTGTCGCTCGCACCTTGGAGATATTTCAATGCTCCTTTTCCTCATCCCTCACTCTGCTGCAAGCATGCACATGAAGGAGTGCAGTACACTTTGAAAACGCATCAGTCCTAACTTGATTAGTAGCATAGTGCGAGGCTTCTTGTAAAGGAAAACACTTCTTGGTTTTCTTGTGACTCACTTGTTTTCAATGTAGAGTGAATTCCTTCATCTGACTTCTACTGGAACTGCAGGTGGAAATCATGTAGAAATGCGGTTAGTGTTTTTTTGTTCACCAATTCCTACACATTTATTTTTTTACCCTGATGTGTGTTTAACCCCCGGTGCAATCAGAAGTGGATGACGTGAATTAGCTGTGATTGCAGTGTTGAGTTGGCTTGTCCTGGTGTATGTTGTATTGATTGTATGTAACTAACCAGCTGTCTGACACAGTCAGATAAAATGCTGAAAGACAGATAGTTTGAAGGGAGCCCTGTGAATGTCTGTCTGTTTTTCAGGTTGAAGAGCCACACTCCTACCTATTGCGACGAGTCCCTATTTGGCTCCCCTGAGGAAGCCCCTGCCTGGAAGTCCCCCTGGACAAAGAAGGATGATATTCATAAATCCCACCCTCTCCTCTGGACCCCACCCACTCTGCACACCTGCACCACACAGGCCACTCCCACAAACACAGCCAAAACGCCCCCCTTGAAAGAAGCCCCACTGGAAACGCAGCATGGCAGCACAGAGTTCCTCTATGAAAGCAAGAGGAATTTCTGGAACCCCCCAGAGAGTGAGGAAGACGAGGGAATGGGGCCCAACTTGTCCTGGGTAGGTGAAAAAGGAGCTACAAGGAATTCTAGGGAGGTGGATCTGAGACAGAGACCTGCTTCAGCATTCACAGACCTCGCAGGGAGGCAAGCTAATGGCAGGGTCCGGTCAGCCAGCCTGAGCAAGCCCACCTGGAGACCCAAGACCACAGGCTCCATCAAGACTAAACCCCCCTGGAGGTATTAAAGTGACCAGCTAACCAAGAAGCATTGGAGCAGCAAGAATTAACATGAAAGAGCTGTGCATGGTTTGTGATAGAGAGTGCTTAGTGAATATACAGGAAGGAATCTATCTCACAAGGCTGTGTTGAACCTGAAGGCTTTTCCCGAATGATAAAGGTGATTTGGACTAGTCGTTCTCCCTCCTAGGGATAGTAAAGGGTCCTTGTACATGGTGCATGTATATGTCCTATTGCATGATTTGGATGAAGGGTGAGGTGAGATATACGCTGTGGTTAATGTGTATATGGCACCTTGAGATGAGTTTTGCACTAAATGTGTTCCTGTGTGTGTGTGTGTGTGTGTGTGTGCCTGTGGGTGTGTTGGAGTGTGTGTTTGTATAATGAAAAGGGACCACAAACAAATATGGACAGAAAAGATTTGTTTTTATTTTAGTTTAGTTTTTTTGCTGGATTTCTTGTAGCTACTGGCAGGGGAGAGGGGTACAAGCACTTATATGAAGTGAAGTGTCCAGAACACTAGTTATTGCTACTGAACCTCAATGTAGAAGTAATCTACTAAAACAGTTTTAAGTATCCTTTACCGATTGTAAATATTAGTGGGTCCTCCCTTAGCGTTGATTCCTATTCCTGGCACTGCCTGCGTGTTGGCATGGAGGCAGTGTGGACACATCACTGTCCTACTCTGTCTTTGTCATGGTGTGTAACAGATTGAGTACAAGCCATTTGCTACTACTGTCTTCTAGGCCCCCTTGTAAATGAGATGCAAATCTCAAGTTTTGCAGTATTAATTACCACAGTAATTTGATTTGTTTTTCATTGTGCAGATAATCAAATCCCCAATCCTCTCCCTGTTCATAAAATCAATTGAATTTGATTAATAATGTACTTCTTTCATACAAGTGATGTTGGTATTTGTATAACTGTTTGTATAAATTAATTAGGAGATGTGATACTTTTTATTGGACTAACTAAACAGTAATTAATCATAAGCTTTGAAGACCTCAAAGGTCTCTTCTTCAGGTAAAAGCTTTCCTACTTTCACCTGAAGAGACTTTTGAGCAGCGCTCCAGATAAGGTTTTGGGTCTCGGAGTAATTTACCCTCTAATTTTAACACTGAGGGAGTAAAGTGGATTTTCAGGGGGTAAAATGCAACATTACCTTGAAGTCATGAGTAATTTCAATAAATACTGTACAATCTTTAATGGTAATGGGGTAGGCATTTAAAAAGGACCTTCCATTTTAACTGCAATGTTACTTTGAACTACTGTACAACCATGCATGTGTTCTACAAGATTCTTTATCGGCTCAGCGAATTTTTTTCGAGGTATCGCACTGACTCTACCAATTAATTGCGCTACTTATATTTTAACGTTAAATTCTTAAACTCAGTGAACATGTTAACTTCAATATCAAGCCATACAGGTAAATACAATAAGGACATTCATTAATAAGTTATACAAAAGTTACTTTAATATTATAGGCGCCTTTTTTTTAGCGGGGTGTTTACGCTTCAACCTGTGTAGCTTCAGCTTTTTTTTTTTTTTTTATTGTTACTGTGATTGGCTGCAAAGACAACAGGGCTAGCCAGAGATTGGATAATGTTTGTTGGGTTGTTCTTGGGTACAGTATCCTAGTAACTGAAGACATTGTATTCTGGAAGATTTAGTTGTTAGTGGAAGTTTTAGGGGAAGCAGACAAGCTGTGCAGCAAAATTGCTATGCGTATTTTTACGCATTCAATTCAAAGTGTGCGTATTCCGGCTTTTTTTATGTGTAAAAACGGCAGGTACGCCGCTTATCTTGACCGCTGCCTTTGAGGTCTTGAAAGCTTGTGATTATTTATTGTTTAGTTAGTCTCTTTGTCTATCATCTCTGGACTGATATGGCTACAATTTAGTCTATAATATAATGTGTTAATTTGTATTTTTTATTTTTATGAAAGTAAATTTAATAAATATTTTTCTTCCTCAAAAAGGTCCTTGTCTTTGAACACAATGAGTACTGTTATTCACTGAGTGTAAGAGGTAGTCCTTATTTAAAGATGCCTACATACAGTCAGTCACACTGCAGATAAAATAGGATGTAATATTGACAGTACATTTGGAGATAATGATGCAAATGTTTTTTGGGGTATGGACTTGTTTTACGCAATACCAATAATATTTCTGAAGCACCACAAGTGCCCTTGTTAAAAATGCTATATCTACTAGAGGTACTATATCTAGGCCACAATTGTGACAATATTCACCTTCGGAGACACAGGCTTTGTGTGCATTTCTGCAATGCAAACAGCTGAGGTTCTTAGGGTGAACAATAAGAACACAGTAAAGCATTTGTAGTTGAATGTAGATTTCTTTTTATATAACACATCCAATTGATATATTTCTTTCAATGGACTCGAGAGGAAGAGTGCCACACGATGTGTAGATACATTAACAGAATCAGTACGTGCCAGTACTGCAGCAGACCCTTGGTACAGCACGTTCGGGTCACAGTGTAGAGAAAGTACAGCTGCTTTTAACAAGCAGTAGCTTGTTTTATTCTGGTCCAATTCATTCTCTTGATTTGAATAATAAAACAAGATAATTACTGATCCTTGAAATCAGCTCTTTATCAAGCATTATGGTCAAACAGTCGGCTCTCATTTAATATGAATTTCAAGGGACCAGCAAATAAATGTCATATCAGTAATTCTTATTCTCTGGAGTTTAAGCCAAATGCATACCAAGTTTGTTTTAAGGAGAATTGTATACGTATATATAATATATACAGTACTGTGCAAAAGTTTTAGGCAGGTGTGAAAAAATGCTGTAAAGTAAGAATGCTTTCAAAAATAGACATGTTAATAGATTATATTTATCAATTAACTAAATGCAAAGTGAGTGAACAGAAGAAAAATCTAAATCAAATCCATATTTGGTGTGACCACCCTTTGCCTTCAAAACAGCATCAAGCATCAATTCTTCTAGGTACACTTGCACACAGTTTTTGAAGGAACTTCGGCAGGTAGGTTGGCCCAAACATCTTGGAGAACTAACCACAGTTCTTCTGTGGATTTAGGCAGCCTCAGTTGCTTCTCTCTCTTCATGTAATCCCAGACAGACTTCGATGATGTTGAGATCAGGGCTCTGTGGGGGCCATACCATCACTTCCAGGACTCCTTGTTCTTCTTTACACGAAGATAGTTCTTAATGACTTTAAGCTGTATGTTTGGGGTCGTTGTCATGCTGCAGAATAAATTTGGGGCCAATCAGATGCCTCCCTGATGGTATTGCATGATGGATAAGTATCTGCCTGTACTTCTCAGCATTGAGGAGACCATTAATTCTGACCAAATCCCCAACTCCATTTGCAGAAATGCAGCCCCAAACTTGCAAGGAACCTCCACCATGCTTCACTGTTGCCTGCAGACACTCATTCGGTATGCGGCTCTCCAGCCCTTTGGCGAACAAACTGCCTTCTGCTACAGCCAAATATTTCAAATTTTGACTCATCAGTCCAGAGCACCTGCTGCCATTTTTCTGCACCCCAGTTCCTGTGTTTTCGTGCATAGTTGAGTCACTTGGCCTTGTTTCCACGTCGGAGGTATGGCTTTTTGGCCGCAAGTCTTCCATGAAGGCCACTTCTGACCAGACTTCTCCGGACAGTAGATGGGTGTACCAGGGTCCCACTGTTTTCTGCCAGTTCTGAGCTGATAGCACTGCTGGACATCTTCCGATTGCGAAGGGAAGTAAGCATGATGTGTCTTTCATCTGCTGTAGTAAGTTTCCTTGGCCGACCACTGCGTCTACGGTCCACAACGTTGCCCGTTTCTTTGTTCTTCTTCAAAAGAGCTTGGACAGCACATCTGGAAACCTTGAAATTTCTGCCTGGGAGAGACCTTGCTGATGCAGTATAACTACCTTGTGTCTTGTTGCTGTGCTCAGTCTTACCATGGTGTATGACTTTTGACAGTAAACTGTCTTCAGCAACCTCACCTTGTTAGCTGAGTTTGGCTGTTCCTCACCCAGTTTTATTCCTCCTACACAGCTGTTTCTGTTTCAGTTAATGATTGTGTTTCAACCTACATATTGAATTGATGATCATTAGCACCTGTTTGGTATAATTGTTTAATCATACACCTGACTATATGCCTACAAAATCCCTGACTTTGTGCAAGTGTACCTAGAAGAATTGATGCTGTTTTGAAGGCAAAGGGTTGTCACACCAAATATGGATTTGATTTAGATTTTTCTTCTGTTCACTCACTTTGCATTTAGTTAATTGATAAATATAATCTATTAACATGTCTATTTTTGAAAGCATTCTTACTTTACAGCATTTTTTCACACCTGCCTAAAACTTTTGCACAGTACTGTATACCGGTAATATATGTTTTAACCCCCCCCCCAAAAAAAAATAAAATAAATAAAATTAAAAGGGAGAAATGTTTTAGCTTTACAGTAGAGGCCTCGCATATGGAAAAAATGCACAGTGCAGTTATTGAAGTTTTGTGGTTCAAGGTTTTATTTTGATACCTGTCTAGGGAATTAGAAATGATCGAAAGTGCTATTGATGTCTTCTGTTTTCCAGAGCATTATTCTGCCGCAACATCTTTGAGAGACCTGTGAGAATGTTATGCTAATAAGAGGTATAGTAGTTAGAAGCATAGCAACATAAGGAAAGTTACAAACACTAGGAGGCCACTCGGTCAGTTCCTTAAAGCTAATTGATCCAAGATCCCAATGAATCAGCAGCATTAACATGGCTTGGCAACCCATTCTATACACCCACCTACCCCATTTATTACTTGTACATCTTTAACCCCTTAGCAGTGTGCTAAGCTAGATTTTCCTGATGCACAATGAAAGAGGATTTAGGGTGGTTTCACAATGGATACTTAATGTTTCTTAGGAGATGGCTACAAAGCACTTCCTGTTTACAGTGTAAAAATCTACATTGAGCTTCATTTCAGTATTACATTACTGCTTTTTGCACAGATGGGGGAAGTCATCACTGACGCAAGTCACTCCAAAAAAATACCAGCTAGAAACGGACCCCAGTGCACTGCTGGAGAAACGATTCCATATGTGAAGCAGGAAATATCCCCTAGTTTCTAGTTATGCATAACTTTAATACTTTGTGAAACTCAATTAGAGTAGAATAAGAAATCCTCAATTCTCCAGAACTGAATTGAAGACATTGTGATCCCCACCACCCTCCTCTCTTTCCACCACAAACCTATGGCAGCCAAAAGACAACTGTACCAACATTGAACTAAAAGCGTGAGGACTCTTGCAGTCCCACTTTTACTTGAAGTCTTGCAGTAGTGGTTTGCTTAAAGGATTCTGTTTTGTTTAAACCTTTTATTTTGTTCCTGTGTTTTGTTCCTTTTTTTTTAGTTTGCTGCAGTTGTGCTCTGGGTCGCTATCCCACTCTAACACTACCTGTGGCAGGATTGCATCACGGCCAAGGCTGTTCACTGGCAGCAAGGAAATCCAGAAGTGGAAAGCTGCAGTTTCAGCACTGTCACACATTTTTATTAACAACAATCAGGAACAAAGTAAAAGGTTTAAGCAAAACTTAATACTTCCTATCCAATGTTTCTTCCTCATAAGTACATGTGAAAGGCACAGTGTTATGGGCAGAATGGAATCCTGAGTGACAGCGAAACTAGTCTGGAAAACAGAAGGAGGATAAAGATAGGCAAGAAAAGATTTTTAAAGACTGATGCAAACTAAAAATGATCATGCATTCGCTCAATCTACCAGTGCCAGTTTATTTCTTGCCCTTCTTCCCTTTGCCCTTCTTCCCTTTCCCTTTCTTTCCCTTCTTCTTGCTCTTCATCATCTTGCGCACCTTGTACCCCTTCCAGAGAGCCTGGATGCGCGTGGTCACGCGGATCATGAGGATGAGCTCGCGCTCCTCCTGCTCCTTCTTCACCTGGGCCAGATGCCGCTCCTCCATGATCTGACTGTACTCCTGATCCAGCACTGCGAAATGCTCCTCCAGCTCCTTCAGCTCCCCTTGCTCCTCAGTGTAAACTGCATGCAGCTGCTCCAGCTCCACCTGCAGACATAGGGGCCAGCCCCACAGGCCACTTTTAAAGGAATCTCATTTCATAGGGCACAGTCTGTTTTTTAATGTTCCTAGGGTTTTGAATCTGTCTACACCACCTAGTAATCTATTCCATTCATTTATAACTCTCTGGGTAAAAAAACTGATTCTTCTGTTGTGAATTTAATTCTATTAGCTTTATTTGTGCCTTGTGTCCTAAGTTTGAAGTTGTGACTTGTGTTAACTGGGTTGTCTATTCTGTGCCATTGTAGGAACATAACAGGTTAATAATACGATTCAGCATATAGGTCTGGAGGCAGCTGGCCAAGTCCCCATAACAACCAGAAAGATACGGAGTGTAGTCTTTTGTTCTTTGTGTTTTAAACATATTTATAATTGTATTGATACGGCAAAATTGTAATAAAAGATGAAAAAGGGAGTAGTCTAACTCGGTAACCATAACTACACCGATAAGTGAGGCCCACAGGCTTGACCAAGTTTGACTCCCTAGAGGTGCCAGGTGTTGTGGCTGATTCAATATAGTTATTGTGAGCAATGAGAGAGGTTGGAAAGCTTTAAGGGCAACCAAAAGGCTGTCTTTGTTTTTGAGTGAGTTTGTACAGTAAGTCAGAGAAAAGATGCTATCAACATATAGCAAGCAAAGTCAGAAAAAGGGAGCGTGCGTATAACATCTTTAACCAACAGCTCCAAATGAATAAGTCAGAGAAAAAAGGAGCTTGCTTTTAATAACTGGACAGCAACACTGCTAGTACCATCCAGCAAATACCCCCATAAATAATACGTCAGAAGAAGGCAGCAGCAACATTTGAAACTGCAAGCTCTGAATAACATCTAGAAAACACCCAATAAGATTGATTAAAGGATATATTACAAATAACTTCACTATGTCATTAAAGAAGACGACAATTAATGATTCAAAGACTTAATTAATGGACTGAATTTAGCTACCAGGAATGATCAATTTTACTGAAAATGTATGTTTTGTTAAACAAAGATTGAAAGGGCAAACCGCGCTACAAGACTTCACGCATGGTCAACACTGCATCAACTCTCAAACAATGCGTATTCCCAATTAAACTAAAGAATAGAAAGACTTAAATAAACTATACTTGGGGGAATTAAATACATGTATATTTGCAGAAAGATTGATAGTGATATAATGTAAAAGGGGTGTGTGTTATATTTCGTTTTCTTACAAAAAGAAAGGTTGGTATTTAATCCTCCATGAAACTAGCTAACAGCTAAAATATTTACAAGGTGCTCTATGAACTTGAATAAGGGGGCTGAATGTTATCTTCCTTAAAGAACAGATGAATGGGTGTTAAACTAATTAAAGGATATATTTTAACAACAGATTGATAAAAATTAAGAACGATGACCTATTAATATCCTATTAATTAGAATTCATTTATCTCCTGACTCTTACTTAAACAATTATCCTGCTTGCATATTCATATTATTAGATTTACTGAATTAGTTCTTACAGAATGCACATTTTTATAGACAATTAATGTAATGTTTTCAACTGTAATTGACATTTACACTAAGATTTTGCCTAATCAGTACTGCTTACTGAGATTAAACAGCTGATTTATTATATTTTGATATTAACCTACTTTCGTACTGCATTTTATTCACAAACTTTTGATAAAAGTCATAAAAGATAGAACAGTGTTGCGTGTTTTATTGTGCAATTGTTTCTCGCGATCTTGAGCTCGTTTGGGAGAAATTTATAACTAAGAGTGATAACTGAATGAAACCATTACACACATTAATTATCTTAATTGGGTTCTTTAAACTTCTGGGTTTTAAAATGTATTCTTATAAAGCAATACATGCGTTAAGATAACTTGAAACGTTCATAATCATAACAAGTTGCTCTTTAGCATCCCTGCTCTTCATGTCATGTCCAGAGTAGACTAGATCCGCAGGACAACGCAGTACTAATAGCATGCTAGGGCACTGCTTGAGCTCTGGCTCATAGAGAATAGCGCCCTGTACTATCCTTCAGGCAGGAATCCGTGTCCTGCAGTGACATGACCCCCCTGCACGTTGTATACCCCTGGGTAGAACTTCTTTACCTGTTTCTCTCCCATGTCTGCATCGTATTTCTGTATCCAGTTTTCAATCTCTGTTTCCACTTTGTACTTCCTCTAAAGGAAAAAAGGGGATAAACATCAGTACATAAATCTCAAAGATGTGATCATTTTTCTATTTTAGTCCCATCATCAACAAAATGATGCATATCATTACAGTATGGTGCATTTAACAGACTTAAGGCTGCTTCAAATTGCTCTAATCACTACAAAAAACTAAATAGTACATGTAAAATGTATTGTCACATGAACTCTGTCAAAAACTGTAACCCCACCAGGTTATCTGTTGAAACATGATCAAGCCTACATGTTCATCACATAGTGATATGTAGGCTGTGGTTAGTGTCGATGTTTACACTGGTCCTACGCTCCCACAACCCTCTAGGAGTGGGCGTAAATACCTCAGATATATTGTATGTTGAGCCATGATCAATACAATGTGATTAATGCATCACACCTCAGTCACACTGCATCCTGTGTCAGCTGAAGAGAAAATAGAAATTGAATAAAAATGGAGACCATTTTGGTTGCTGTAATTCTGTTGGGTTTTAAAGACTGAACTGATGTTTGGAAACAAATTCAATTGTTTCATATCCTACAATATTTCCATTCCCTTTTAACTGTTTACCACAGGTAATTTAGTGGTATGCCTAGGCCCTACACCATGAATTTCCAACGCTTTGCCATACTGAACTGTGATTAGCATGATTCAACAATGCTTTCACTGTGCTTTATAACACTAAGGGTGTTTAATGGGACACACCCCACACACACCATGCAATAGAAACAATGTGAAACAAGCTCCTAATCAAATTCAGATTTGATTCAATGTCGCTGCAGATCAGAGAAACACTGCGGGTGATAAAGCAGCACTGTGTTATTAAACTAGCTCCCCTTCCTGAGTGCCAGCTCAGATTCGCAGTTCTCTGTGATCAGGTTGTTCAGCACTGTTACTGCACTAGCTCCCCTTCCTGAGTGCCAGCTCAGACTCGCAGTTCTCTGTGATCAGGTTGTTCAGCACTGTTACTGCACTAGCTCCCCTTCCTGAGTGCCAGCTCAGACTCGCAGTTCTCTGTGATCAGGTTGTTCAGCAGCACTGTGTTATTGCACTAGCTCACCTTCCTGAGTGCCAGCTCAGACTCGCAGTTCTCTTGTCATCAGGTTGTTCAGCACTGTGTTACTGCACTAGCTCACCTTCCTGAGTGCCAGCTCAGACTCGCAGTTCTCTGTGATCAGGTTGTTCAGCAGCACTGTGTTACTGCACTAGCTCACCTTCCTGAGTGCCAGCTCAGACTCGCAGTTCTCTGTCATCAGGTTGTTCAGCACTGTGTTATTGCACTAGCTCACCTTCCTGAGTGCCAGCTCAGAATCACAGTTCTCTGTGATCAGGTTGTTCAGCAGCACTGTGTTACTGCACTAGCTCACCTTCCTGAGTGCCAGCTCAGACTCGCAGTTCTCTGTGATCAGGTTGTTCAGCAGCACTGTGTTACTGCACTAGCTCACCTTCCTGAGTGCCAGCTCAGACTCGCAGTTCTCTTGTCATCAGGTTGTTCAGCACTGTGTTACTGCACTAGCTCACCTTCCTGAGTGCCAGCTCAGACTCGCAGTTCTCTGTGATCAGGTTGTTCAGCAGCACTGTGTTACTGCACTAGCTCACCTTCCTGAGTGCCAGCTCAGACTCGCAGTTCTCTGTCATCAGGTTGTTCAGCACTGTGTTATTGCACTAGCTCACCTTCCTGAGTGCCAGCTCAGAATCACAGTTCTCTGTGATCAGGTTGTTCAGCAGCACTGTGTTACTGCACTAGCTCACCTTCCTGAGTGCCAGCTCAGACTCGCAGTTCTCTGTGATCAGGTTGTTCAGCAGCACTGTGTTACTGCACTAGCTCACCTTCCTGAGTGCCAGCTCAGACTCGCAGTTCTCTGTCATCAGGTTGTTCAGCACTGTGTTATTGCACTAGCTCACCTTCCTGAGTGCCAGCTCAGAATCACAGTTCTCTGTGATCAGGTTGTTCAGCAGCACTGTGTTACTGCACTAGCTCACCTTCCTGAGTGCCAGCTCAGACTCGCAGTTCTCTGTGATCAGGTTGTTCAGCTGGCTCCGCAGCTGGGTGATCTCCTGCTGCAGTTTGCCGCACTTCACTTCCGAGGCCTTCTGGTCAGACTGGAGCTGCTTGTCTGACTCTTGCCCTGTCTTCTTGAGGAAGTCATCGGAGAGCTTCTCTGTCTGGTGAAGGGAGCTCTTCAGCTGACGGATCATCTCATTCTTTTTGGAGATCTGAGGGAGACGTGATCAGTTATATGATAAGCAAGTTACCAGCCTTTCCAATATGGGGATCACCTTGTTGCTTAGGGAACCATGCTGGTAATACATTTACCCCGGAAGCTAATCAGATCCACCCACAAGACAAAGGTGTTTGGAGATCTCAACATAGTCCCCAGTGGACATTAGTTTATGTCACAATTCAGCAGAACTGGCAGCCTCTACTTTCTTGCCAAATCCTAGAAAGGCATAATGTTAATTCATATAATAGTTTATAAATGATGTATAAAAAAAAAATAGTGAACAGTGTTTTTTATCCTTCTTATTTTACTCCTTTGATGTATTTTCTGTAGTATGATACACATCATAATGTTGTTTTCCAGCTAATTTAAATTATACTTTTTTTTTTTTAAATAATGCTCCTTTGCATTGTGACTGATTGAACATGAAAACCCATGTTTGTCCCAGCTCTAGATGCCAACAGGTTTCTTCCACGTACAAACTGATGCTAATGCAACCTAGCTTCATGGCTTTTTTCATAAATGGATGACACTGCTGTCTGCACACAGAGGGCTGTAGAGAGAACACCAATCCTGATTGACTTGTAAAGCTGGAGAGGTGAAAGCATATCTCATGAATCCACTGCATCACCCAACCTCCCCTGAGTTCAGCAGCTGAGAAGCTCTGTGTTTCTTACCTCCCTGTCCTGAATGAGAAGCTCTGTGTTTCTTACCTCCCTGTCCTGAGTGAGAAGCTCTGTGTTTCTTACCTCTGTGTCTCTGTCCTGAATGAGAAGCTGTGTTTCTTACCTCCCTGTCCTGAATGAGAAGCTCTGTGTTTCTTACCTCCCTGTCCTGAATGAGAAGCTCTGTGTTTCTTACCTCCCTGTCCTGAATGAGAAGCTCTGTGTCTCTTACCTCCCTGTCCTGAATGAGAAGCTCTGTGTTTCTTACCTCCCTGTCCTGAATGAGAAGCTCTGTGTTTCTTACCTCCCTGTCCTGAATGAGAAGCTCTGGGTTTCTTACATCCCTGTCCTGAATGAGAAGCTCTGGGTTTCTTACCTCCCTGTCCTGAATGAGAAGCTCTGTGTTTCTTACCTCCCTGTCCTGAATGAGAAGCTCTGTTTCTTACCTCCCTGTCCTGAATGAGAAGCTCTGTGTTTCTTACCACCCTGTCCTGAATGAAAAGCTCTGTGTTTCTTACCTGGGTTTCTTACCTCCCTGTCCTGAATGAGAAGCTCTGTGTTTCTTACCTCCCTGTCCTGAATGAGAAGCTCTGTGTTTCTTACCTCCCTGTCCTGAATGAGAAGCTCTGGGTTTTTTACCTCCCTGTCCTGAATGAGAAGCTCTGTGTTTCTTACCTCCCTGTCCTGAATGAGAAGCTCTGTGTTTCTTACCTCTGAGTCTCTGTCCTGAATGAGAAGCTCTGTGTTTCTTACCTCTCTGTCCTGAATGAGAAGATCTCTGTTTCTTACCTCTGTGTCCCTGTCCTGAATAGTGGCCTCCACATCTGCCTCCAGAGCGCTGACCACCACCATGTTCTTGTGGTGCTGCAGGGCGACCTCCTGGACATAGCGGGCTCTCTCGCAGTCCTCTGCAGGCCCTGTGAGCAGCTTGTCAAAGACGATGCCCCGCAGCTCAGTCAAGCCTCTCACCAGCTCCTGCCCAGCTGGGTCACACTTGCCCTTCTCTGCCCGCAGGGTCTGGCACGCCACCGGGTTGGCCTGGAAGCAGGGTTGGGTTGAGCATAGATTATTAAGCATATCTCACTGTCAATTTTATATATTTAGTATATATAATCTGATTGTCTTATAATTTGTTAAAGGCATGTATAATGTATTTTTCCTGTGAGACTAGTAGTCAGTTTCGAGTTGAAGATGGTGTTTCTTGGTTAAATGGTTGTGGGAAAAGACTTGGCTACAGCTGGATAGTTAACAGCCAATTTAGGAATTAGAGTCCCAGCTGTACCCTATATAAAGAGCACACTGGAAGAAAGGGAGAGGGAGTTTGAGGAGAGTAAGCAAAATGTTTGAGAAGGTGATTTGTGCTGAATGTTCTGAGGGTTTTTCTTGAATTATTGTGCAATGTTATCTTGTGTTCTTTTGCTATTTTGAACTGTGTGTTCCCCTCTTTGTTGAGGTAAAGGGAGCAGCTCTCCTCATTAGTTAGGGCAATTCTCTGTTAGGTAGAGCCTAGTACGGCAAGGGTTTTTGTTTGTTTATATTCTATAAAGAAATCGTATTCTGTTATTTTGGAGCAGTGGACCAGTGTATACTACAGTGTTTTACTCTAAAGCAGGGGTGCCCAATCCTGGTCCTGGAGGGCAGATTATTATTATTATTATTATTTATTTCTTAGCAGACGCCCTTATCCAGGGCGACTTACAATCGTAAGCAAATACATTTCAAGTGTTACAGTACAGGTAATACAATAAGAGCAAGATAAATACAATGACAAGTTCAAGCAAGTACAAGTGTGACAAAATACAATTCAATAATACAGCAGATAAGTGACAGTGATAGTTACATCAAGATATGATTAAATACCAAATACTACAGTTTAAACACATGGCAGATTACAGTACTCTGAAGTACAGGATTAAATGCAGTAAAATAGGGGCAGGTAAGAGTAAGTAAAGCAAATTTAAGGAAGGGTGAAAGTGTCCCAGGGAGAAACAGAGGAGTTCTACAGGTGCTGTCTGAAGAGGTGAGTCTTTAGGAGGCGCTGAATGTGGTCAGGGACTGGGCGGTCCTGACATCTGTAGGTAGGTCATTCCACCACTGCGGAGCGAGGGTGGAGAAGGAGCGGCTCTGGAGGCAGGGCAGCGAGAGGAGGTAGAGCCAGTCTTCTAGTGCAGGCGGAGCGGAGAGGTCGAGTGGGGGTGTAGGGAGAGATGAGGGTCTGGAGGTAGCTGGGTGCAGTCTGGTCAAGGCATCTGTAGGCTAGTACAAGAGTCTTGAACTGGATGCGGGCGGTGATCGGTAGCCAGTGGAGTGAGCGGAGTAGTGGAGTTGCGTGGGAGAAGCGAGGCAGAGAGAACACCAGGCGGGCAGCAGAGTTCTGGATGAGCTGGAGCGGACGGGTGGCAGACGCAGGGAGGCCAGCCAGGAGGGAGTTGCAGTAGTCTAGGCGGGAGAGTACCAAGGCCCAGATGCCCTCTTGGTTTGTGTTCAAACTGTACGCCAAATTGATTAATTGGACCAATTAAGCTTCTAATAAGGGCTTGAGTGGTCCAATTAAACAATTTAGGGCACAGTTGCAACAAAAGCCAGGAGGGACACCGGCCCTCCAGTAACCATATTGGGCACCCCTGCTCTAAAGCCTCTTGTGTCGTCTCTCTGTCTCCATCTGTAAACACTGGTCCCTACTTGAAAGGAGCTGCCTATTTTTCAACCACTAGGGGCGCCTTTGCACTATACAGTTAGCACTCACATATCCGACCCTATCAAATTTTGACAGTTAAACGCCTCATATCGGAAAGGACTGTGTTTTAAAATAAGTAGGCTTCCATTTAGATGTACTGTATTGGTTTTATTGGTACACTACTGTATTTTAAACAGAAGTAGTATTTTAATTCAGAACGATATGATTCTGAAAATGTCACTTGCCAAAAGAGATGACACGTTAATTGTAATACAGTACATGCTTTTAAATCTGGTACCTATTGTAGCAGTATGTAAAATTTCCCCTAAAGATAACATATAAAAAAAAAGCTGTCTCAGCTGTCAACATGTTACCCCTGAACGGCCTCTGAGTATGCAAATCATTTTCATGCAGACGGCGAGCTACAGTCATTCTGCTGATGTGCTGGTTATTTCTTGCTGGAATTTCTCGTGCTGTAGCCACTGCAGTCTGAAAACGATTACGCAGATGGATCAGTCAGATGTGACGGTCCTGGGCCGGTGTGGTAACCCTCTGCCTTCCAGGACGTGGCCTGTCCCTCACAAAACTGGTTTCCTGGTTTCTCTTGACTAGTCTGTTGATTGTTGAAGCAGAACATCTCATTCTCCGGGCAACTTCTCTCACAGGCAGACCGTCTTCAATCATGCCGATAGCAACCAGGCAATCTTCATTACTCAAGCGGGGCATGGTCGTATCTTTCGCTGTTCTTGCGTTAATTAAAATCATGTGTTTTCGAATGACTATTTATGCAGATTCTTAATCATTTTGGCAATTTTAACTCAAATAATAAACACTGAGCACCTGGCATTTTTATGAAATCACATGACTTGAGCTCAGTATTTTGTTATACCAAGCAACAATACTACTCAAACAATCAACAAACCTATCTGCTCACTATTTATATATATATATACAGTACTGTGCAAAAGTTTTAGGCAGGTGTGAAAAAATGCTGTAAAGTAAGAATGCTTTCGAAAATAGACATGTTAGTAGATTATATTTATCAATTAACTAAATGCAAAGTGAGTGAACAGAAGAAAAATCTAAATCAAATCCATATTTGGTGTGACCACTCTTTGCCTTCAAAACAGCATCAAGCATCAATTCTTCTAGGTACACTTGCACACAGTTTTTGAAGGAACTCGGCAGGTAGGTTGGCCCAAACATCTTGGAGAACTAACCACAGTTCTTCTGTGGATTTAGGCAGCCTCAGTTGCTCTCTCTCTTCATGTAATCCCAGACAGACTCGATGATGTTGAGATCAGGGCTCTGTGGGGCCATACCATCACTTCCAGGACTCCTTGTTCTTCTTTACGCTGAAGATAGTTCTTAATGACTTTCGCTGTATGTTTGGGGTCGCTGTCATGCTGCAGAATAAATTTGGGGCCAATCGGATGCCTCCCTGATGGTATTGCATGATGGATAAGTATCTGCCTGTACTTCTCAGCATTGAGGAGACCATTAATTCTGACCAAATCCCCAACTCCATTTGGAGAAATGCAGCCCCAAACTTGCAAGGAACCTCCACCATGCTTCACTGTTGCCTGCAGACACTCATTCGTGTATGCTCTCCAGCCCTTCGCGAACAAACTGCCTTCTGCTACAGCCAAATATTTCAAATTTTGACTCATCAGTCCAGAGCACCTGCTGCCATTTTTCTGCACCCCAGTTCCTGTGTTTTCGTGCATAGTTGAGTCGCTGGCCTTGTTTCCACGCCGGAGGTATGGCTTTTGGCCGCAAGTCTTCCATGAAGGCCACTTCTGACCAGACTTCTCCGACAGTAGATGGGTGTACCAGGGTCCCACTGTTTTCTGCCAGTTCTGAGCTGATGGCACTGCTGGACATCTTCCGATTAAGAGAAGTAAGCATGATGTGTCTTTCATCTGCTGCAATAAGTTTCCTTGGCCGACCACTGCGCTTCACGGTCCTCAACGCTGCCCGCTTTGTGCTTCTTCAAAAGAGCTTGACAGCACATCTGGAAACCCCTGTCTGCCTTGAAATTTCTGCCTGGGAGAGACCTTGCTGATGCAGTATAACTACCTTGTGTCTTGTTGCTGTGCTCAGTCTTGCCATGGTGTATGACTTTTGACAGTAAACTGTCTTCAGTAAACTCACCTTGTTAGCTGAGTTTGGCTGTTCCTCACCCAGTTTTATTCCTCCTACACAGCTGTTTCTGTTTCAGTTAATGATTGTGTTTCAACCTACATATTGAATTGATGATCATTAGCACCTGTTTGGTATAATTGTTTAATCATACACCTGACTATATGACTACAAAATCCCTGACTTTGTGCAAGTGTACCTAGAAGAATTGATGCTGTTTTGAAGGCAAAGGGTGGTCACACCAAATATGGATTTGATTTAGATTTTTCTTCTGTTCACTCACTTTGTATTTTGTTAATTGATAAATATAATCTATTAACATGTCTATTTTTGAAAGCATTCTTACTTTACAGCATTTATTCACACCTGCCTTAAATTCATTCAAATCCAACAACAGAATAACTGGGTGAATCACACTGTTCCAAAGGATGGCACGTTGCTAAGCAGATGCAGAGCTTGACCAAAGGGAAGTACATAATGAACCAAAACCAGCTGCTTCAACTTGAAAGTTTCTTTTCCATACAGTGCACTTGTTATATAGACAGAACACCCTATGAACATTCATGGAGTGCTGAGATTATTTCACCTGTTAAGGTTGGCAAAACTTTATTTGTCCATCCTCATTTATTAAATAACCACCATACTCCATAACCCTCTGTCTAATGAGAGGTCTTCTTAATCAACATGTGTTACTGTTTCTGCACTCATGGGATCTTTGGTATTAATGCATATACTAGAGTGTTTCACTGGAGCAAGGGAGGACTTCTATAAGGCCAGTATGAAAATTATGACTTATAACTTATTTGCCTGAAAGTGAGTTTGTTGAAAATTTGTAAAGGAACAATATCTAACAAACCCACTATTTCAAGGAGGAAAGAAACTTTATACCTTTCCTCATCACACAAATGCCACTTTGCTTCGGCTTCCTCAGAGACTGCCCCAAAGGTGAAATATGCTGGATCTTATTAAATGTACCAAGTATCAAGGAGGGCAAAAACAGCCATCAATGATGATGAAGTACACATATAATTTCCATACAATCCAGCTTTATACACAGGTTTATTTAAGTAAAACTAGCCATACATTCTACGACAATGGGACTGTGAAAGTGCTTGCTGAAGTGTAAATCATGTATAGATTTTTGTAAATATATGTTCATATATAACTGATACAGCCAGGTGTCACTATTCCAGAACAATACCTGGAAGAGTCGCAGGACGTTCCTGAGTGAGCTGCGGATGGCTTGCTGCAGTGCTCCCATCTCTCCCCATCGGGGCTCCTGCCTCTCCAGCAGGGTTTGCAGATTGTCTCCCAGCCGGCGGTGCTCCTGCAGGGCCCCTGTCAGCTCAGCTCCCAGCACCACTCCGAAGCGATCCAGGCTGTGCAGGCAATACGGCAGCAGGGTGCTCAGCTCTGCCTTCCTGATGCACTCCTCCAGGACCGAGGCGATGCGCTGCGCCTCCAGGCAGCTCAGCTTCTTGCTGGCAGGGTCCAGGATTTTCAGGGAGTCCTTGGCGGCTCGGGTCCGAGGCTGAGGGGTGTGAGAGCCCTTCAGCTGGGCAGGATCATCGAGCTGCTGGGGCAGGACTGCCAGCTCTGCAGCCATGTTTAACTGCTTGATGACTTTCAAACTGGACTGCTGGAATACAAAAGTGAACTGCAGTATAAATGACTCGTTTCAAACAGTGCAGATGTATTGCTTCGGAGGCAAAAGTGTATTCATGTTTGTATTCATTCATTAAAAATAATTCATAAATGATTATCAAAATACATAACACAAAGGAAACCAGGGCATCATTGTATTTTTTTATTGTAAAATGGTACAAATTATAATGAATTGTTTTTCAGTGAATTCAGAATTAATGTAATATACAGATAATCATGTACAGTTAGAAACATTGAACATAAAGAGTGTTCTATCCTTATTCTCATAGTTGTCAAGGAATGTGGTGAAGAACTCCCTGGTGTTAACCTTTTCACTGCACTTGTGTTCTACTGTACATAAAGTTATACATGACTTGGTATGAAGGGGCAGTGACATGCCCACCTCCCCTTTGTAAAGGTGTAATAACCAAGGCGTTAGAAATGGATTTCCGTACCCTTAGAAGGAGTTTTGCTATGCTGTACAGATCAGTATAAACGGAGTGATGTGAGGAGTTGGTCACTACCCCTATAAAATGAACACCTTGGCTTGAGGTGAACATGTATGTACACGTACTACTACTGCTATTTACCTTGCCTTGCAAGAGAATATTAATCATTATCCTAACAATAATAAAGTAAACAAACCGTTTCAATGGTTAAAATATAAACAATTAAAATATAATTACTATAAGTTGAAATCCAAAGAATCATGAAACTGTGAGCGTCTGAAACAACGAGCCTAGCCCAGAATAGAGGAAAAATACATCTCCCAAATGCTTTGCTTTGTTCTTTTAATTTCTTATCAAATAGAAATACATTAGAACTGGCTCATTGTAATTCAATATGTTCCGACTTCTGAAACCAAATTACAAGTTTTAATATTGTCATGTTATTAAAACACACACACACACACACACACACTATTTAACTGTCTACTTATAGACCAGTTTTAACAGTAAGAAAAAAAATACAAAAAATTGGTAAAGTAAATAGATGTTATTCACCAGCCAACGAACTTTTATTGTAGATTCCAAGTTGTACAGATCTCTGGTGAATTCGTGAAGATTGTGACTGGACTATGGTATTTCTGAATCCTTCCTGCACCGCTTGCTGTATTTTTATGCATAAATGTTTCCAATAAAATACGTCTGACAACTGTCACAATGCTGAAGCTCCAAACAGAAGCTTGTTTCTGCCTAGGGGTTTATCTATGTTGCTAAGATACCGCTCTTCGGGAGGCGTTCCTTTGATGATCGATGGTTGAAGAAACCAATCATACGTAACAGCCTTTAAACAGCAGTGCCTTTGGGAAATGCAGTCTGTAAGTTCACATTTGTCTTCTCTTTATGCAGACTACAACGTTTGTTTGTTGTTTTTTATTAAATATCTGTCTTTGACTAAATATAACTGAATTCTCAGTGCTAATATTGGTATGTTAGTTGAGCTCAATGTGCGTGACGTTATCTCAATTATTTAATATAACGGGAAGGTTGCCAATGTCTACTGGGGAGGGTCGCGCGCAAACGTCATTAGTCAGCCGTCTTGTGTCCCGCGGGACAGGCGAGGACCAGCCTAGCTTCTAAGGAGTGGCATGTCATTTCACCAATCACAAGAGCGAGTTAGGATTCCTCCGCCAACCGGCAACCAATCGAGCTGGAGATTGGGCAGGTCTTCCAAGCTGGAGGTACTGGGTTTGTTGTGTCTGTCCGGTTTTTATTGATATAGAAGTAGGGCAAGGTTAAAGGTTATCCCAATTGTAATATTTTTATGCTAATTCATTTTTGTTGATGGTATTTTATTTTTATTTTTTTTTACATTTAAAAGCGGATGCAGTATTATACGGCTTGTGACTTTACTGGATGAACACGGTACCGAATATAGACTAGTCAGAGATTTCCTTACATGTTTGTATTTGTGTGAAGAAGTTATTGGCTTTTGTCAGTTTCTGTTGTGTTAATAATTATATGTATTTGTGCCGTTTGACTACTCGAAACTGAAAAATACTGGTCTTATTTATAATTGTATCGAACTTAATTACGCATGTTAAATATATAAGTAACGTCTTCTGAATATTAATGTTTGCGTATTTGAGTGTTTGCTCCTGCAAAATCTTCTAGGCTGAACTTTTAAACAGCAACGCATTGCCAGTGAAACTGTATGACTAGTTTATTCATGCGTTTTGTATACTATTCAGAAAGTGCCCTTACAATAAGCATATCAGCATTTTAAAATTGGGCTATGTCAGTTGAAGTCTTAGTGTTCTGTGGTCAGTCTTGACGGGCAGTTCTGAGAAATAACCCAGGATAGTGATATAGTGAGGGGAGCCCGGCTGGTCTGGTATGGCAGTGAACATGGACGATGACGACGTGCCGCTCATACTTATCTGGGACGAAGCGAGCAGTGGGTTGCTGTCCAACGAAGATCCGGAGAGAGTCGAGGTGCCCAGTGAAAGTAAGCACTTTTTGTGTGTGTGTTTGTTTGGGACAACAGATGGTCTTGATTTACAGACAAGAATGTTTGGAACTAACAACTGTGACTATGTACAGGACCGAAATGTGTGTCCAATTTACTGCCACAGCTAATGGCAAATGCTGAACTGCCACTCTTGTGTTTCTGAACAGGAAACGCACACACATCACATGCAAAAAACAAACAAACAAAAAAAAAAAACATATTGTGGATTAAAGAGTGATGCTTTGTGGTTTCTGTTGAAGTCAGTCATAGTGCTTTCTCGGTTAAATCAACGAAACCATCTTTAATGATTACCAGTGTTAAGTTTTTCAATCTACAATACAACGTGAAACAAGAAAGTATTGAATAGGCTACTGATGTATGCTTGCTTTAAATATATACATTTCATAACCATTACTTGTATTCATAAGTTGCTACAGACCTTAACATTGCGTTAAAACAATATGCAGATTTATCGTGGAATCTACAGTATTTTCACATTTTTACATCTGATTGTGTTCCCTCATTTAAACAGATAGATAGATATAATATATAATGATTGTATTAAATGAGGTGTATATGCATGCTGCCTGTGTGTATACCAAGGACTTGACATTGGATATGTTATTACGCTGGCTATAGCTCGATAATAAAGTTGTAAAATAGTGCTTGCAATTTACCTATTCACTATATAGCAGTGTTACCATGTAAATGTAAGCAATGGTAATATGTACAGTTAACTCTGGCTCTAATGGTTTAAGAGTGCGATGAAGGGCCATTCGTTTTTCATCAGGGAAGTCTAGCGAGTATATTTCCTGACCCCCCTCACATGAGATTATGTCATAAACGTGACTGAGGCGAGTCATCAAAGTTTGACACCAAAATCAAATGAACCTCCGTCTGACCTTTTCAGGATCCTTCACTTTATGAAGCCTAATCAACATGTTAATGCCCGTTGAACTTCACTGCAGTCCAAAATACCAAAACACTACGAAAACACCTCTACAATATTCCATTACACACATAATATACACTATTTTGTATTTAATTATATCCTGATGTAACTACCACTGACACTGTTATCTGCTCCGTTATTGAATCGTATTTTGTCATACTTGTACTTGCTAGAACCAGTGTCATTGTATTATCTTGCTCTTAATTGTATTATTACTAAAACCAGCATGCCACGAATAGATAAAAGATAATTACCACTATTTAAAATGTCATGCAAGTCATTTAACTAGCTAACACAGGGCTGCAAGCGATCGGCAAAAACAAACACAAATACTGCTCAGAGTTATCCTTGTGATTTTAGTATAGCCCCATACCTGTACAGCCTATTGCACTTAAAATACACATCTCTTATGAAAATAATAATAAAAGTTATCTTGACACCTTTTAAAATGAGATCTCCAGGCATACAAGGCTCTGATTAAGGGTACATTGATTCAGAAGTGCTGTGATTGACAACTGCTCAAATCACTACGAACAAGACAGATTGTAGATCACCCACAAAAATCGTGTATGTTTGCAATTTTAGATAACCCAATTTGTTGCTCATCAGTTAAAGTCACATAAATTTGCTGAATTGTGAAAACAATGATATTAAAAATAACTTTAAGGGCCAAACTTGTTTTCTGAGCTAAAATCATGTGTGCATGCCCTGGCAAGCGCAGTACACGGTGTTTATGAATGAATGAGATATGAATATAAGGCACTTGTAGTGCTATTATGTGGCACCTGACTCGCATCCTTTCACATGATATTGTATATTAAGGACCCAGAGGGGGAAGCTCAAAACTGCCAGACATGATGTTGAAGATTAATGGGGGGAACTGTATCCATCTATTCACTGGTATTGTTGCTGCAATGCAGAAAGACGTATTTTAATCCTGTGTTTTTTGGTAATGAAATATGTATCTATTCATTTTGTTTTGCATGTTCACTCAGAAAGCCAGCATGCACACATTATTTTAAGGTTATAAGGATTTTCACACACCAGCACTTTTGATCACAATACAGTGAGCATTATGAAAACTTGATACATGACATGGTCGGAATGTGCACTATTACTATAGGCATGCTGGAATGCATTAGCATTAGCAGTAAACCTGGGCTGGGCCACCTCTGTGAGCTTGACTCAGTTAATATTGCACAGCAGGCTTCAAGAGCTGGGGTAAGGATAGCAGACAGATGGCTGGCTGGATAGCTAGCTGGGTGTTTTGTTACCTTATCTGTTGTTAGGAGGCTGCTCATCTGCTAATGTGTTGTACTACGAATGAGGGGGGAGGGAGGTGGTTAGCACTTTCATGTATGAATCCTGACCTGTCCTGAGGCTGTGCTGTAAGTTTGTGAAACACTGTGTAAACAGAGGGGGTGCTGTGGTATTAGCTTATACCTAGGAGCTTGGGGTTTAGTTCATTTAGTTAATTAAGACTGTGTACTTAATCTGTAATACAAATAAAAAGTTGGTTTGCTGTAACTCATTCTACCCTTTGCAGCAAACTATTGTAAAGCCATAAATATTTGCAACCAAAATATTTGGCGAATCACACCCATAAAACCTATTTTGCTCCAGAAATGTTTGCAGACCTGTTGCAGTATATGAAGTATGTATTGTTAGTGGAATTTGATTTCATGCCAAAAATGTTTGCATTTTTTTTCATACACAAAAACAGCATAACAAAATCCTCGCAAATATTTATGGCTTTACAGTATTTTGTTTTGATTGCCAGGTTTTCCTAATATATTCACATATTAAAATGTTTCTATGTGTTTGCATATGAGTGATGGAATGGGCTACCTAGTCATGCTGTTGAAGCAGATCACTTGACAGAGTTATTAAGAATCAGATGAGCTTTGAAGGGCCAAGTGGCCTTTCTTGTTCATACATTTTCTTATGTTCTTATAGTATGTCTCAGCCTGTACAGCTACAGAAAAACAGTGTCTTTGGATGCCCATGAAGTTTGGCCCTGTCATAGTATTTTTTTTATAAAAGTTTACCATAGTAAAAGCATAGCAGAGTGTATACTGAAAAGCGTGCTAAACATTGTAAAGCACAGAGAAGCATAATAGAAGCATTGCAAAGTATGGTAAATGCAAAGTATAACCACGGGAAAAGCATGCAAAATTACTGTGCACATTTATTGTTAATGTTTATGAGGGCTCAATTTAAAGGCAACTTGATTTTGTGTTGGGGATTACCTCAGTTGTGTCCCAGCAGTAGTGTGTGGGGGTGTGATGTCAGATTATGTAGGGATGATCGAGGCCTGACCTTGATCCAAACACGCGGACAGGATGATTTGGTGGTTTTGTTTATTTGTGGGTTTTTTCACAAAGTACCAAGACATCTGGTTAAGCGACAGCAGTCTTTTGGGGAATATTTGTTCTTTACTGGTAACAGTAGGCAGCAACCAGCTGTGGGAATCTTTCAGCAGAATTAACAATTGGAAGATCTTGTTGTTCACATTCATTGGAAGATAGAAGCTGCTTGTTTTTTTATTTTTATTTTTTCTAAAACTAAAGTCATTCATCTTTAGTGAGCATTACACAGTGCTCCCTTGTCTTTCCACTCTCTGTTATGCACACAAAATAAATAATTACTGAGGATAGAGAATTTGTAAAGGGTACTTCAAAAATAAATTAAAAAAACATTTAAAAAAATTACAATTTACTGTTAACCATATGAATTATTTGATTTATGAAATATGAAGAAAAAAAAAATGGAATTGTCGAGACCCTGAGAGAATTATCTGAGAAATTATCTGGGTGTTCTCAGAATCTCAACATAACAAATAGAATCGTTGAGATGCTGAAAACTGTTGTCTTGTGATCCTCAAATAAGAAAAAAAAAAAAAAATTGTATTTTATTTTGTTGTCCATGCCCTCAATGAGCCACTGTAATACTTTCTTCTCATTATCATAACAACATTGTCACAATTTAGTTCAGTTCTTCCCCCTCCCCCCACCCCATCCATTATTTTAACCAAGCCCACTTGGTATATCCTGCCACAACGCTGCATGTTTCCTGGAAGCCCCCATTGATTCACTTCTCATGTTCCAGTACTGTGACCTGAGCGGACCCCATATACTGTATAGAGCATGGAGCGCAAATGAAATGGGGCCCTGTTACCTGTAATGCAGGAAAAGAAATGAACTTCAGAGCATATGACTGGAAAATGGGATTCATTACAGAAAGTGAAAATGATACTATAACAAGTAGATCTGCAGCAGGTCCTCAATCAGAATATCCCGTTTTGGCCAGTCTTATCGCCTCTCATAATAAACTGTTTGATATTACACATACTACACATTTTTGCGCAGTTATACAGCAAGGTTCCTCTGTGTTTGCATGCATTTGTTAATATTATACTGCAGGAGTATAAGTGATATCACAGTTGTAAATAAATACGATTGAATGTCTACTGTTGCATGGCTGTTGCAAGTTTTCACTTATTTAAAAACAAAAAAACTTAACATATTTGGTTTGAAAGTATAGTTCACAACCTAGAGATTACAGCTGAATATAATTTTGGAACACAAAACATGATTAAAGGGTAGTTCGCACAGGACTAAAAATACAATCTCTGCGTCACAGACAAGCTCCTGAGAAATGTAATCCAATGTGAATAATGTCTAGTTCTCCTCGAGAAATGCGATACCACTACCTCCGTTTTTTCCACAGGACATGATAAATCCTAAACTGAGATATCCTGGGGTGATTTAATCCAGTCTGAGTATGGTATGTCAGTGTCACAGAGGACCTTTGGAGTTGACAAGTATTTCCGGGCTCGGACAGTGAAGGGAGCAGAGGCATCATTACATAGAACACGGCCTGCAAAACAAAAGGAAAAGATAGAGGCATTCAGTGACATTGTACAGCTATGGCCAAAAGTTTTTCATCACTCTATAGAATTAACTCATTTTGCGTCATAAAGTCGAATGAAACCTGCTGAATAATGTTGTGTTACATACAGCTTTGTAGTTTTCCATATACTTAACAAAAAACTGACAGAAATTGAAAAATTGACTCTAACTGGGGGAGATCTGTGCTGACTCTTCTTGTGCATTCATAGTGCTACAGGAAGAGGGCAGCAGCCTTGCAATATCCGCTGGTCAGTCATGGCAGTGACACAGAGAGGTGGGAGAGAGGGTGTGCGGGCTTTCCCTCTCTCTGAGAGGCGGGCATTGGTGGGCTTGCTGGCCCTATAAATAACTTTCTGGGCACCTGTGCGGTGTTTCAAGTACACCTTTCTGTCTCCCGTGTCAGTGAATACCCACACCCTTCCACACGGACATTTTAGAATCTCCCATGAAATACTGTACTACTGTTATGGCTTCCACTAGACTTTTGCAATATCGTGTTGTAGTTTCTTTGATTACATGATGTTAAATAAAAGATAGAAATTATGTTCATACAGTTTTTTTTTGTTGTTTTTTTTTAAATGATGTCTCAATCCTAAAATTCAAGGTAATGCAAAGCTTTTGGCCATAGCTGTGGAAGACATGCTGCCTAAAAGTACTGAACAGACGTGTGGTAGCTTTTCTGCTAGTAAACACCCGGGTTTGTAGAAAACGGCACGCACTTTCCTGCACAGAAACATGCACACCACCTGTCATTGATTTCACAGATAACGTCTGGTGAATGAAAAGTGTGGTCGTTCACCAGACATCCTCTCCTTTTACCTACATTTTAAAGCATAACAGCCCTTATAAAAGTTTTTTTTTGCAGTTTTCCCATGTTTTATACTATGCATTTACCATAATTTACCTTGGTTTGCCATGTTTACTAATATGTTTTACCATACCTGACTATTCTTTACAATGCTTACCTATGCTTTAGCATGCTTTCACAATGCTTAATACACTTTACTATGCTTTGACTGTTGTAAACTTTAGAAGGGGGATCAAACTGCTGTGCAGTAAGTCAGTTCCCTCCATCTGTTATGTTTGAGACTTGCAGACTGTGTTTTACAACAAATCCTAAAACCCTGCTCTTTATCTCTGTGTCTGTCTGTATTTTGATGTAGCTGTACCTTACAGACAGACATGGGGCTTCAGTCCCCACTGTCTGTCCCGCATCAATCCCTAAAATACACAAAAGGACTTTCAGATAAACAGTAACAGTGCTACAGCTTTAACAACAGAACCTCAGCTACTATTGCTTGTTGTCATTAATCCTGTGTCCTATGTACCTTTCCAGTGGCTGGAAAGTGCTTTCTCAGCATTGCACAGATACCTTTATGTGTAATGGCTTGTTGGGCTGTGGAGCTGGTGAATCAGTGTTTGGAGGCAGTCTGAAAGCTGTATCTGCCGCCCTTGTGTATCTGCTGTCCTGCCTCCAGTGTTGTGGTATGCCGCTCGGTATCTGGGTGTTCCCTTTCTGAATTTCACTTCAAGGCTGATTTGGCAGCAGTCTGGGGATCTTGTTTTTACTGGTCTTGTTGCTCTGCATGGAAGGAACATCTATTTTAATGTCCAACTAAAGGGAACTGAGAGTCAGGACATGACTTGGTTGTGTTTGTAATCTCATCATTAAAAAACAACCTCTTCCCAGTTTCTAGGGGATATTGTCCGGTGATTTCCTGTCATATTTTCTGGAATATCGTTCAGATTCTAGGAGTGCTGTGTTTTGATTGGTAACTCTCACAGATCTTAATTGGACCAAGTTGGCCCAACCCTCCTGCTGTCATGGATTTTGGCATTGGCTTTGGAGCAGACAGCCCAGCAACGCAGGATTGTTTATGAATCACAATCATTTCACTTTGTTTCCAAGGACAGAAGTTTTTATGTGTCTTCTCTGGACCTAAAAGGAAATAGTTTTACAATATTATCTTTTTTTTTCTTTTCTGCAAGAAATAAGACACTTCTGCTGTAGGTCATTCTTGATTTTTTTTTTTTTTTTTTTTTTTTAATGATGTTTTCAGGGAAGTGTAATTCTGATTTGGCACAGGAAATGTGGTGTTGTTTTAATATCTGTGTGAGGATACTGAGACTTGCAGGAGCTCACATTACAATCTAACAGACCTTGCTCCTTCCTTGCTAGATTGCCACCACAGTCTTGTGCTCGCAGATCTTCACAAAGTGCCAGAACATTTCTCCCGGTGGAGGCACAGTGACTCACTGAAAAGAAGATATTCTATTGATCAAAACAACCTTGAGGTTAAAACTTGATTCATTCTGAAAAAAACACAGCGGTCAGTAGTGCATTCAGCTCAGATTTCAGCCGGTTTTGTATTGCAAGATACTGTACCTGGTTAAAATAGTTTTTCATCATTTGACACGTGAGGACTGATGGCAGCCTACCTTTGTTCGTGAAGGCAATTTGAAGGCAGTCATTTTCTAAGGCATTGGATAAGCAAACCGGTACCTTAAGTGCAGTAGCTCTCAGAAGGACAGACATTGTTGAAATAGTGTTGTGGAAGGCATGACTGTTTCCAGACTGGTCCCAGCTGTTGGCATTGAGGCAGGAGTTAGAAAGGCTAATCTGATTTTAAAAGATAGCAACAGAATATTTCAGCATTATGTTTTGGAACAATACAAGCCTGGTGGTACTAAAAAGGCTAAATAACGTGTTGGAAAGAAACCTAAATTTAAGAATGTGCTAAATGTTTTGAATTAAAGAGAGGGATTATCCTATAATTTGGTTTAAAGGGTCATACAGTTTTGTAAATGTTTAAAACTACATTTTAGGCTGCACCATTTTCTAAAAGAGTAGAGTGAACAGCATTTGTTTTTTGCAAATTCTATGTACTGGAAAATTAAAAACTTCTGAAAAGTGGGTGCAGTAGTTTGCTTTTAAGGATAAAAAACACACTGCTGGGAGTTTGTGCTTCACACACACTAAAACGAATAATTTTCTGGACGGAGAGAATTTAGTTTAATATGTTGATTTTAAGATTTTATAGGATTTGGCAACTAGAAATGTACTGTAAAACAAGTTGTTTTGGAATATAAGAAGTACTGTCTATAGCTGCATAGGCGTGCTTTGAGTTTGAGAGTAGAACGTGTACTGTACTGATTACATGTCATTGGAGTGCTGAAAAAAACAAGGTCCAAGATAAGAAAAGTGAAGTTGTCATGAAGTGCAGTTAAAAAATCAATCAATATGATACAATGTCCAAATGTTATTAATATATAGGCTATTAAAAAGGGACTGTACTGTATATAAGGTCTTCTTTAGATAAGCAATTACTGTTTGGAAAGCTGAAGTCAACCTTGTGGCTGTTTCCTTGGTTGGAAGAAGAAGCTGAGTTTGTCTGTTGCCAATTTGTGTTTCTCTGACCCCTCGCATCCTGGGATTAATTGGAAGCACCTCTCAATGTTTCCAAGGAAACGGCTCTTGTGTCCAGGAAAAATGACACCTGTCTGACTTCTGAATATTTTAACCAAGATATCTGTGAAAATCTAAGAACATTCGGGGGGTGGGGGGTGGGGTTGCTGTGCATCTCTGAGGATTGCGCTACAGAACCCGAGTACAGGAGGAGCGAGCCTCCCTCTCACTGCCTCCCTGACGATCCTGGTTGATGGCTGTAGCCATGCAGGGCAATAATGTGGGTAGAGGGCTGGCTGTTATCGAGTCAGAGGGACAATACAAACATCCCGTGGAGAGGGCATCCTACAGCGTGGACTTTGACTCCGTTGGTAGGTGTTCTGTGCAGGATGAGATTGTGTGCTTTAGATTGCACACTAAAGAAGTTGTGTGAATATTAAACTTCAGTTAAAACTCAAAATTGATATAAAAGACTTTCTAAAAGGTTTATAGGACATAAAGGGAAATAAGGACGCTTGTTTGAAATATGTGGTCTAAGTTTCTTTCATTTTACTGTAAATTTAAAAGATGTAAAGTAGTCGGGGGTACAGTAGACTCCTTGCTTCCCTGGTAGACCAAACTGAAATATAATCTGAATCAAGGTAAAAAAAATGAAATACATGCTGTCAGCAACTGTAGAACCCAAATTTGAAATCACAATTCTGTGATAAGTATGCAATGCATTTACAGCTGTTTTATTTAAGTTTTTTTCTCTTTTTTATTTTTTAAATACCATCGTGGAGAGTATCAAAGTCATAAGACAAGTAGTAGTCAATGTAGGCCTGCAAAGTATTTCACTGGTATTGTACAGTTTAGCAGTAGTATACTGGTGTGTACAGCAGATTTGATGACAGTGCAGTGCATTTGTTTTTTAATTTTTTTTGTCTGCAAATTCAGTAGCATCAAAAGGTATTCAGACATTTACCCAAAGTTTTGTTTCTTGATCTTAAAAATAGCTTGACATGTTATTCAATTAACAGTACCATAATACGTGAATTTTCTTCTTTCAGTATTGGCTAAAAGTTATCATTATATAAAACCTATTGTACAGTGCCTGTCTGCAGTTTTAGTGCCACTGTATGTGTATTAAATCACTACAAAAAAGGAGGGGGGTAAAGAAAAATAAACTCCCCACCCCTTTTACTCCCAGCATTGACAGCCTAGGAATCGGAGCTGGGGTTAACTCAGTAATTGCTGTAACGCTGTCCCCGTTTTCCTGTGTGATGTGTGACCCCCAGTCTGCTCTGACCCTGCAGATGGAGGCGGTTATGACGTCGTTATTAACAACACTCCGGTACCCACCCCTGGGGTACAGGACTACAGGACTCAGTACGGGACCCTTCGGCAGAGCTGGGAGATGAACTACCAGGAGGCTGCTATATACCTGCAGGTGAGGCTCTTCCAGTCTGCTCTCGAACAATGAAATAGTACCCGTTCAGTCAGGTACTGGGATTAAACAACAGTGGAGGCTGTCGGGTACAGTGCTGGCGAGCTTCTCTAGTGCAAATGAGTTGAAATCATTATGGCAAATGGAGTTGTTGCTTTGTGATTGCTTTCCTACTGCTGTAGGAAAAGCTGAGAATCCAAACTATATACAAATTGTATTCAAAACATGGGCTCCTAAGGTGGAATTGTTTTAAAGTTTCCCCTTGCAGTATGTCTTGCACACTGTAAGGAAAAAATGATGAAACCTGAAAAACAATATTAGTGAAGCCAAAAAATATGTTTATTGGTGTAATACAAGAATAGAACTATTGGAAGAAAGCAGAGACAAATGCTCTGGGTCACAGCGGATGGAATCTGTGCCACAGGAAATAGCTGCAATCACTTTTTAATAACATAGAACACTCCCCTATAATGACATAATTTGAGACCCATCCCCACCTAAACCTGTGTACATGGCCAGTCCCCAAGCCTCACAAACATTCCTCTAGTCTCTTATCTCTGAGATTCTCCCATCCCCCCATTCAACCAAACAGCATAACAGGGGACCCTTTCCACAAATGCCCATAAATGGTCATATTTGCGCTCTCTCTAGCCGAACTGTAATTTATTGAGACAGACCCTGCATTCTAGAATACCCCACCTAAACTCTGCTCAATATCTCTCCATTGAAAGTACCATACATACCAAATATTAATATGGACTATCAAATTTCCTTACAACACTGTCACATGTCTGGCTTGGATGTGACTAGATATAGCCACGGCTTTACAGCTGGTGGTAGTTTCACTTCTTTCTACATTGAGCTCTGGAGACTAAACATCAAATCCTGTTTACACTGTACAAACCCATCCCTAAACCTCTACTCGGGTGAAACTTTTACTAAGAAAAAGGAACCACCTTGAGATTTGTACATAAATTGTGCACAATGGTTATGATTTCCCAAACTGAGAAGAAAGTTTAAACCTAAATGAAACTTCTGAATTTGGACAATTGCTTTCCTGTGTTAAGGTCTGTCTGAAGAAATAACCATACGTCTGCGCTCTGAATTAAAAGGCTAGGATAGATTTTTAGTTCAGTAGACAACTCCAGATCTGCCATACAAAAGTTCAACACCAAGGAGAATGTGTATCCATTATATGAAAAGTAAAACCAACCCCTGACTTATTGATTGGCACTTGCTATTATCAGGAATATAAAATGCATTAACTTTTGACTTTAGTTGAACAAAACAGAGAGATTGCTTCTGGCTTCACCTTTCTTTCCTGTGAGGATATCTGATAAAGCCTCTCTATTCGTTATAAAAGACGTGTAGAGACAATTTCAATAGCGTTACGACCATGATTCAGTTTGAGTATCAATATTTAGTATCTTTGTGATTACTGATGCATTCTGTAAAATAATCAGTGAAGTCTGTTATCCTGATCTTTTAATTACAGTGGAAACGGCTGGTGTTTCCTTAAACTATACAAATAAATCACATGTATATACTTTCATACTCCACCACTGCCTACACTAACCGGCATTTTACTTTTTAATTCTAAGTGTGGTATTTTACTTTGTTTATGACTTTTGGGGGGAAAAAATTGAAAGTACAAAATAACAAAGGTTTGAGCTTTATAGGATGATTAAACTTCCACTTTTGTAACTGAGTTTACATTTCTATTGGTAGTTAACTACATTTGTCTATCGCTGCAAAACATCCATTATTTTTCAATGCACAGAGAGTCACAAGCTCCACTGTAATCATATACTGTAACCGTTAAAGATTGGGAAATAAAAAGTTTCTCTGACCAAATGAAAATAAATAAATTCCAATCTTCATTATGATTGTCTGCCTCTTGACAGCTCCAGGGACCTGTGCCATGGGCTGCATGCCTCATTCTCGCTCTCTGCCACCTTTGCACACTGGGGGTTCAAAGATTAGATGGGAATGGTTTATATGTACTTTATATTTCACCTCACTCTCTTAAAGGTGGCATTGTCACATGATCTGAATAGAATGGGGCAGCATTCTGTCTGGCAGATATTATTATCCAAGCAAGCTCTCCACCACAAGTATGATAAAGGCAAATAGAGAGAAAAATGATAGAAACTCAGAACACTAACACTTACTCAGAATGGTTGCATGACACATACAGTGTGGGAATGTGAAAAAAAAAATATCAAAAAAACAATTTAAATGGCATTTCAAGCTACTTCCTCTTACAATTGCTCTGGCAGAGTGCTTGAAAAACTGAAACAAGACACACTGTTAAAGCTAGGAAACGTACCTTAAAAACACTCTAAAAGGGAAAATACATTATGGATAGATACTTTTTTATGTATCATGCTACTCCCTCTTACACAGAAACGACTTCTCAAGTTCTGGGCAAACAGAAAACTCCTTAACTGTGTTGTGTTCTGCTTTTCCCACAGGAAGGTGCGAACAATGACAAGTTTTTCACTCATCCCAGGAACCCCAAGGCGCTGGCCGCCTACCTGTTTGCTCACAATCACCTGTTCTACATGATGGAGCTGGTGACAGGGCTGCTGCTGATGGTGCTATCACTGTGCGAGGCCCCTGCAGTGCCCACACTGCGCCTCGACATCTATGTACGTACTACATTGTCATCACAACAGTGTGGGCAAGAGGCCGAGGAGCCTACAAACAAAGTAGATTTAATCAGACGCAAACTTTCTAGGAGGAGCACGCTGGATCTAATACAATGAGGTGGAAAGAAGTAACATATCCCCTGCAGGTTTATGGTCATGCGTCTGTTTGAGATGTGAAGGGTGTTAATAAATGGTTCAAGATTCCCTCCCTTTTGTCCAAATCACAAAGATCACATGGAAGACAATGCATCCTTTTAGAATTGGAACTCCACCTCAGAACTGTCACAGTGTTCTTAGAACATTCATTTGTAAGTCACTCTTAAACTTAAACTGCTGTAAAACAAAAATAGACCTCTATAAAGTTTATTTTGAATATGATTAATATATTTAACCCCTGTTAGCTGTGCTGCCATTTCATTGGTATTAAAGAGGATATTTTCCTTACTAAAAGGTTACGGAGCACCCTGCAATGTTTATTAGGAATGCATTATTTTGCCTGTGCTGTGTCTCCATTTATGTTTTTCCAAATAATCCTGATACAATGATAGTGTTCCGATTGAAAATTGACGCCTGTTGTGAAACTAGCATTGTTGCTGAAGGGAATTTGAATACACTTTGGTGTGTAAATGAGCTGCTTCTACTGGGGTTCTTTGCCCCTTTAAAAATAGACCCAGGATACAGGAACTTTGCAGTTTTAGTGCGGTTGCGCACTTTTATAACACAAATAAACAAAAACAAAAATAAACACCTAGCTCTCACGAGCACTAACTAAAACACACAGGAACAAACTAAACTGTAAAACAGGACAGCTAAGCTGTTTACCTGCCAAAACAAAAATCAAACAAAAACAAAACACACAGTTTTTAAACAAATAACACAAATCACAAAAAGGCTTCCACACAGTACCTTACTCTTCATACTCTTGCGCACACTAGCAAGCGGGCTCTCTACACAGCAGCCCCAAACAGACTGGCTGCTTTCTTTAAATACCCTGCACCTGGCTCTAATTTACAATGATAGCCAGTTGCAGGGGATCATTACTAAATCAAAAAATTAACAAATTAGTTTGGCAGGGAGATTTTAACTCTCTCCCTGCCACAAACACATATTTTCATGGCTAGTTGCCATGCCACAGGTGCTTATGAGACAAATCATCCATCTCCATCCGAACACTCTATTTTTTTTTTTTCCCCAGTTGATTAATAACCCGTAGGATTATGTTGAAATATATAGCGCTGCAAAACGGACAGCACAGCATATGGCAAAGTCAGTAAAGTACCGTAATGTGTTTCTTGTTCTGTAACCCTTAACCTCATCCTTTGTTTGTGTGATTTAGTTTGTTTAGGTTTAGTGACGTTTCATTCAAAAACACCAAGTAGTAGTGCCACTTTTAAAAAGATGCTGTCAGAACTACAAGTAAATCCATATATTGGGTATAATACCCGCTACAGCCACTGGGCGATCCAGAATCCAAAGGGTTATTGTTTTGTGATTTGGACCACTGTCTACTAAGAGAGAACTTGAGACCAGCGAGCTTGTTTCATGTGTGATGCTGACTGTATGCACATCCATTCCCTACCATCCTTGTCCTAGATCCCACTAACCCTGATTTCTCTTTGTAGATCCACACCACACTGGAGCTGCTTGCTCTGGTGATGGTGGCGTTTGAGCTGTGTATGAAACTGCGCTGGCTTGGCTTCCAGACCTTCATCAGACACAAGAGGACGATGGTCAAGGTATGTCAAGCACCATCCCTCTCCCCCAAATCAACAAGCAAGACCCAGTATGCTCGTTTCTAAACATCCCTCCTGAGTGGGCTTTTGCATGTCTATGCACATGGAATTGATTGTATCTCTGTTTTTACCTCCTATTCATAATGACCACCTCTTTCTCTCTTTCCTATCTGTCTATATTATTCCTGCAGACCTGTGTGCTGCTGCTGCAGTTTGTGGAGGCAATCGTGGTGCTGGTCAGACAGTTGTCCCACATGCGCGTGACGCGAGCCCTGAGGCCCATCTTCCTGGTGGACTGCAGATACTGCGGCGCAGTCCGGAGGTAATCCAGCACAGGAGCCCTGCCTGCCCTCGCACAGTATAACATCCTGATTGTTTTCCTCCAGAGTATGTGAACCTTAGATAACAGTTGCTAAAGGAAAATGCAGAAATGTATTTAATAACTGTATTCAATAAATGATTTGGAAATGAATTGCAATTGGATCCATGTGGCATTAGAACGTAGTATTAAAGCATAGCCATGAAATAATAAATGGACAGGATTGTTTGCAAAGCACTCAGATGAGTCATAGAATTGTATGTCATACATGTTTGCTTATGGCTCATACAGATTATTAGAAGAAACACCACTCTAAACAGAAATGAAGTAGAAATTATGTTTATTGGTGTGCTGGGGAAAGAGATATAGACATACATCTAGACATGAACTTATCCAACTGATGACAGGTGCTGATAATATTCTTTACTTGTGTCAGAATCTTGCGGTGTCTTGAAGCATCTGTCTGTAACTTATATTTTTACGTCATGTGCGTACGAGGGATGCAGAGCATGGGATCTACTTGTACATGGTACTGATGGCTCGAATGCTGTATTTACTGCTGTTGTAGGTTGTTACTGATGGTTTCGAATGCTGTATTTACTGCTGTTATGGGTTGTTACTGATAGTTCAAATGCTGTATTTACTGCTGTTGTGGGTTGTTACTGATAGTTCAAATGCTGTATTTACTGCTGTTGTAGGTTGTTACTGGTGGCTCGAATTCTGTATTTACTGCTGTTGGAGGGACACAAGCCCCTGATATACTTGTTTTCATTGCTCTCTCAATTGAGTTTAGCTCCCCAATTCTCCTTTCACGATGCTGTTTTGTGTCAGTTCTACGATTCTGGTTTGCAGATGAGTTATTGGCTGTTTTTATGTTTTTAACACAGGAATCTGCGTCAGATTTTCCAGTCTCTTCCTCCTTTCATTGATATTCTGCTACTGTTGCTGTTTTTCATGGTTATATTTGCCATTTTAGGTGAGTACCATCCTGGAGTTTGACCTGAGTAAGAAAGATTCTTCCTTTTTTCTAATAGTAACCAATAATAATCATTCACAGTGGTTCTGGGCTGTGTTGCTTATACATGTTCTCTGTGTCATTCTTGACCTGACTGCACTTGCTTTGAGCTTACCTGGACAATCCTAACTACCAAACAGACTTACTCAGTCCCTATACATCATGTAATAATGTAGCCTTTCAACTATGCTGGCCATACCTAATCTTTCTGTACATGAACATGTGCCACAAGCAGAGTTTTCAAAGTTCACATTGTCAAGCAAGTTAAAGGTTAAAGCTATAGAAGACATGTTAATAACTCAATGTTAGAGCTCAGAACTCATGATGATTACAGTAACAAGGCAAGTATAATACAATGATTTGAAATCACATTTGAAACCACGTAATCTTTAAAAACGTATTCTTTGCAGGATTCTATTTGTTTTCTCAAAATCCATCAGACCCAGTAAGTATATTTTACATTTTCTTAATTGTTATAACAAATTGTCAATAGACTTCTGGCTGCCAAATGTGTTGATTTGAAATCTGGAGATTTAGATTTAGAGTCTTATCTATTCATATGTTCATTTTTACATATATCTAGAGCACTTACATATTAAGTGTACATACACTGGATGTGTGCCACGGTGATCATGATACTGGATAGCTCTACAGGAATGTGTTTTACTGACATACTTGTTGTTCATGTAAGTTTGTTTGTAGTAAAATAATCCATACATAATGCCATCTGTTTGGAAAGGAACACACTTCTGTCAGTCCTTTCTTTTATCTTGCCATTTGAATCCAAATACTAATTTTAAACATTACTGTCTCTTCCAATTTTAGTATTTCAACACTTTGGAAAACAGCATTGTCAGTCTGTTTGTCCTCCTGACCACTGCCAAGTGAGTACAGCCAGTTGTTTGCTGATCTGTAGACATGTGTGCATGGTAGCTCTTTGATCCTGCATGTTCGCTTCATCCACCGCCGTGCTGGGCAAGAGAAGTGAAGCTTCTTTGGGCCAGTATGTGGTTGTAAACATGTGGATTGAAGATGGGGAACTTGGTTTTATATCCCATAAAAAAGAAGGTAAAGTTAAAACTATTATCCAGACTAGGCACCAGGGGATGTGAGTCTATTACCGCTGTAAAATCATTATTCTGTCATTCCTAATCAATAAACATCCATTGTACCTTTAAATATTTAATGTACTGTGGCTTACTTTACTATAAATACCAGAGATAGGATAGAGGGCTAACTAGAGCTAATGTCACGTCTATATTATTATTATTATTATTATTATTATTATTATTATTATTATTATTATTATTTATTTCTTAGCAGACACCCTTATCCAGGGCGACTTACAATTGTTACAAGATACCTCATTATTTTTACATGCAGTTACATTATTTTTACACACAATTACCCATTTATACAGTTGGGTTTTTACTGGAGCAATCTAGGTAAAGTACCTTGCTCAAGGATACAGCAGCAGTGTCCCCACCTGGGATTGACCCTCCTTGTCAAGAGTCCAGAGCCCTAACCACTGCTCCACACTGCTGCCCTATATCTACAATACCTGTGAGTTGTGTAGTATTAGACACTGGGATCATGACAGAGGTGTGATAATTATTGTATAGTGACCTGCATCATATTGTGACTTTAGGATAGTGTTACACCCCTACTGCTACACTGACATCTCATCTCTGAGGGCCCTTTTGAATGGCTTCTCTTTGGAGTTGAATTTGTAACAGGAGTACTCTTCACTGGTACTCTGTAGTGAATAAAACTCCTCTCTTGTTCTGCAGTTTTCCAGATGTGATGATGCCAGCCTACTCCAGGAATACCTGGTCCTGTGTGTTCTTCATTGTGTATCTGTCTATAGAACTCTACTTCATCATGAACCTAGTAAGTAAATATATCCACGGGTCAGTACAGTCTTCATTGTAACCCTGCAGATTTTCACAACCTAAGTATCGCGATTTTTACTAAATGTATACACTATGCTGTACATAAGTACTATGCTGCTTCTAAAGACATCTGGGGACTAAACAGCAACAGTGGAGAAAAGTTCACAACACTTCTGCAGTGCATTAATTAGCATCTGAGCTCTCTGAATATGTACGTGTCATAGGGAAGCTGGATGGTCAAGGCTGGCGAACGGCAGGAATAGCAGAGGCAGAAGATTGCAGTTCAACGCTTCTCACACACGTTTATTATTATTATTATTATTATTATTATTATTATTATTATTATTATTATTATTATTATTTGTTTATTTAGCAGACGCCTTTATCCAAGGCGACTTACAGAGACTAGGGTGTGTGAACTATGCATCAGCTGCAGAGTCACTTACAATTACGTCTCACCCAAAAGACGGAGCACAAGGAGGTTAAGAGACTTGCTCAGGGTCACACAATGAGTCAGTGGCTGAGGTGGGATTTGAACCGGGGACCCTGCCTCCTATACAATTAAATAAACAAAGTAAACGGTTAAAAAAAAAACACAAAAAAAAACCAGCACACAAGCAAAAACTGTCTTGGTGCAGGATAGCGAGCACAACCTGCTGCTCTCATCCCTTCTCTAAACTACCTGAGACCCAGAACAAAGGCACTGACTCCTCTTATATACAGCTGGCCATCCCCAAATTGGCAATCAATTGGCAACCAATTTGGGAATGGCCACATTCGACACATGTTTTTAGCAGGGATGGGATTTTAACACCATCCCTGCCAAACTTATTTTCAAAATAAATAAACAAAAAACACACCACTATTTACAAGTTCAGGGCCTCAGCCCTGCTACAGTACAGTATATTAGTTTGTACAGTACTATAATATATAGGAGGTGTTACCACTCCAAAGTACTGTTGCAAATGGGGTTAGTGTGAGACTTTTCTTCTGACAGTGTCTGTAGTATAATGTGTGTCCTTTTCATTGTTTTTGCTGGATGAGACATGAAACACAATTAGTTGTCTTTAAAAATGAAAAGGAACTTGAAACAGTCTAATGATGTTGCATGTGTTCTTAGTTACCCACGTGTTCCTTGTACAGATACCTGTAGTGTGTCACTGGCACTGACATACTGTCCTTGTTTCTTCTTTTTTGCTTGATTTGATAGACTCTATTAGCCTCAGTGATCAATCCTTTGATGCCTCTCTCTCTTTATTCTCCAGCTCCTTGCTGTGGTATTCGACACCTTTAACGGAGTAGAAAAGATGAAATTTAAATCCCTACTTCTGCACAAGCGATCAGCAGTTGATCATGCCTTCAAGCTTCTGGTCAGCAAACAGGTGAGGCAAAACCTGAAAAACACATTGAAAAGGGTATAATGCTATTATGGTTGAGTTTTACCTTGAACATTACTGCTAGTTTAAGTCTACCTCTCCTTCATATAATCAAAGAGATACCCAGCATCCTGTTTTTGACTGTGCTGTAACTTTGTCTTCAGAAAACTGGCTTACAAATAAGAATATAACAATTTTTATTTTTGCAAGACCTAGGATTTCTAAAATTGATTTAATTATCCATTTATAAGGGTTTTTACTTGCTGCCATCAATACTGCTGAAGTAGTCTTCTGAAATTGCTGGATCCTTCTGCCTATATATTTTAAACCAGCCTCTGTTTTAACTCATACTGCTGCTTACGAGATTACAACTTCCCATCAAGATCAAAACAAGAGCAGAAAGAGTTCAGGCAGGGGTGGCCAAAGTTGTCCCTTGTTCCAACCCTGTTCTAAATTGCCTAAATGAACGTCCATCCAGACCCTGAAGTATAATGTTACCTGTTAAACCTGGAGTGGAATGGCCCTCCAGGACCCTGATTGGACATTCCTGATAAGACCTCTATTTTAAACAATATTTTTATGCGACTGAAAAGGTTAAGACCTACTGGTTAGTAATACCCTTTTCTCCACTGATTTCAGTCTCAGAGTGCTAGTTACATTAAAGATTCAATACAATTATGCAAATCTTTTTTTCTTAGTATAAGGGAGGGGGTGCTTTGTTTTGCACTTTGGATATTAGAGGAAGTTGAGTAAAAACATAACTATGTTTTTATGCTACACAAGCTTTTTATTAAATAGAAAAGCAAAAAGCCCAAAATGAAATAACCATAGCAGCGTCCCTAAATAAAACAAAATAAAATGCAATACTACAATTAGAACGGAGTACTGTATGCTGCACATCTTCTTTCAGAGGCCTACTGGGGTTTCCTTCAAGCAGTTTGACGGGCTGATGAGGTTTTACCGGCCCCGGATGAGTGCTAGAGACCGCTACCTGACCTTCAAGGCACTCAACCACTCCAGCACTCCAATACTCAGGTAACCCCACACACGGCACGCAACTGCATATTCCAAATGCAATATAACAATATAATAAAAAGCTGTAGTTAGAATTCTTCATGTCATGGAAATGTCATGCTTTTTTAACAATCGTATTCAATAGGTTGATAACGGTTCTCTGCCTCATATCTTTAACTGATAAAACATGAATAGGGTTATTTGTTTTCTTTGTTTATTTTTGAGGACTGTATAACACACTCCCACCCCTTGGAGTAACCCATCAGGTTAATTGTCGGGTTTCCCCACGTAATGCGATAACGGGCCGATATACATCCAGGTAAACAATTGAAGTTAGCGAGTGGGATGAAAAACATGTCTATCAACTCAAATTGAATGTAATTATTGAGTTATAGATTTATGATTTTGCATATATACAGCTGCAAGTATATCCTTTAACTGTATATTTGTAATCCTCTTTTCAGCTTGCAGGATTTTTACAGCTTCTATGCAGTTACAGGCTTGAAATGGAAGGTATCTACTTTTTCACCCTCCGCTTGCTTTTGGTATAGTACATGGGTTTGATTTCCATTAAATTCCTTAACCGTGTGATGTTTGTGCACTAATCCAGGCCAGAAGAAGTGGAGAGCACTGGTTTGATGACTTCCCACACACCACTTTCCTCATTTTCAAAGGTATCATTTTACAATAATTGAGACAGCACAGAGAGCTAGCTTGAACCGTCCCTTTGTCCCCTTATATAATCTGTACATTGCCTGTCGTAAGCACCCAAAACCCTGTTCATCTGGGGTTTTTGTTTAAATGTAACCTATTTTTGATAAACCACTTTTTTATTTAGTTCTAACTTCATTTTTTAGTTTGTGTAATTGATTCATCTTTAGTTGTTCCACTTCAATTAAAGCAGCCAGACCTACGAATGATGAGTCAGCTGTCACGGCTGCAGTTGTATTGAAGGGGAAAAAGAGTTTCAACAGACCTCTTGTTTTCTACTGAAAAGAGTCAGTCCTGAGTCCAGCTGGGTTTGTTTAATACTGAGATTCCAAAAGATCGGAGGCTAGGTGGAGCAGTGGGCTAGTTCACTCATTCCCTATACCTGAATGGCAGGTAGTGTTATAGGACTGTGGTGCGCTCGCTCGCTTGCAGAACCACGAGGCCAAGCTATGATGACGCCTGTCCACACCAAGCCATTCCACAGATGAAACAAACATAAATAAAAAAGACTGTATTATACTTCAGGGCAAAAGTCAAATCCAGTTGGCACTTTTTCATGGTATAGACACCTGTGATGTGTTATGTGCGCAAGCTACAAGCGCTGCACACCTTACAGTCTATATAGGTTTTCTGGTTTGGATGTTAGTTTCTAAGAAAGCTGGTGAGGCTTATGACTTCAAAACGCCATGTTGGATTGATCAAAAAATGTTTATCTGGCTTCATGATGCTAGGGGAATGAGACTCATGAAAACAGGCAGTTAGATTTGTATACAAATGATTCCATATAACCAACTGCTGACTAATAATAGAGCTATGCGCATAATCATCTGCAGCACACACTGGTGTGATTTGCAAAGATTGGGGGGGATATGTTTTGTTCTTTGATCAGTCACAAAAGATGTCTGTCATTGTTTTACTCACTTTTTGATTCTCTCATTTTCTAGGCATTAATATTCTTGTGAAATCCAAAGCCTTCCAATATGCAATGTGTAAGTGCCCTTTTTGAACTGTAGGGTTACTGATGTATGCCAGAAACACAGGCCAGTATCCATAACAGGTTTGTTTATGTGCTACAGAGATGAAAAGAGGAACCTGTATACATATTGCACTGTCATAGCCAGGCTTCCCCATCTCTGAGTGAAAGGTGGGTGTACACCTCACTAATGTACTGCAGGGAATGTGATTTCCCATTGAAACGAGCCTCCTGACATGAGAGACAGCAGTCATTGTACAGACCTGCAGATAATTTACTGTTTCATAAGCCCATCAATAAAACAATGTTAGCAAACAATCATTAATCATTAAGAGCCAAGATCAGCTGTTCCCAACTGTATCAGGGAGGAGCTGCAATCCCACCCACAGCATGGTCACCAGAGGAGCTCTTTTGGAGTTTATAACGCTGCTGTTTTTACTGTTTTTTCTTGGCAGATGTTGTAGTTGCAGTAAATGGAATGTGGATCTTGGTGCAAACATTCATGATGCACGGTAATCATTTTTACTTTGAAATAAATATCCACCTTCTCTATGGACTTTTAAAATATTTCCTCTTAACAGCATCACAACATTCACAAATGATTTTACTGGAGATTTTTTTTTTTTTTCCCTACACTTTTGTTTTCACTTTGACTTATTTATCCTAAGAATAGCAAGTTGTTTTAAATTATTATTACAGAGTTTCTCTAAATGTACCTGTCTTATAAATTTGGCTTTGAGTATTTGGTTTGCTTTTACAATCCTTTCCTTCATTTCCTGTCTGAAGCAGGATGGCTTATATGAAATACCGCCCTTGCCGTTTTCTTTCCTGCCAGTTTTATTACTCTGTGAAAAACTGGCTGACTTGAAATGACAGGAATGCATTTCTTTATGGATTATAAGTAATGCTGGGCTTTTGTCACAGAAATTTGTACCAAAAAGTCACGAAGCAGTCGGGGTAAATTTGTTCAAAATCACGGAGGAAGTGGGTAATGGTATGTGAAGCCACGGGATGAAAATTCAACCATGTTTTTTTCAATACAATATACCTACGTAACAAATAATATTAGTCTGACTATAAAAGTAGAAAAAAAGGAAAATCAATCTACATTTGTAAATGTATTTATTATGGCTTTCACAACGTCAATGTGAACCAAAGTTTTATCTTGTAAAGAAAAATGTTAGTTTTATATAACATTCGGTGGGTTTTCATCCCAGCATTGCAAGGCAGCAAACACAAATGTAGGTTTGACATGCCTTTAGAAAATAACATTTACAGTTCAAAAACACTGTCTATTTGTGTGCTTCTGCTGTGGTACAGTTTGCAGTTATTTTTACTTTGTTTGTTCATCACAGCTTGCTTTACGACTGTAACCTACCGGTATTTTGGATGTTGAACAAAACAATAAACCTCATGATCTCAGACTCCTTGTTTACTAAATATACTGTAAAACGAAATTAATAAAAGGATATGTTAAGATTTTAAGCAGGTGGTTCCGCAAATATTCTGTTGCTGTTTTTAAAAAGGTTACTGCAATGGTAAGTGCAAAGACGGGTGTGACATTCAATAAACAATTGTTGATCATCCCCCTTTAAAATTCTTCCTTGTGCAGATGGAAGCTTCTCGTCAGGAACCGTTCCCTGGAGTTACATTTTGTTCCTCACAAGTAAGTTTTTAAACGTATCGGGTGCTATCTGATCTGCCCTGCAAAGACCTTGCATCATAGCTCAGTAATGCTGAACCGCCTGGCCCCCCTGCAGACAGCCATGAGCCTAGGCTTCCAGCTTCCTCTTTTTCAGCTTAAGACAGTACATACGTGGATGGGAAAGCCTGCCTCCCTCCAAATTAAGGTTGGCCAGGTTTACAAAAGCATCTAACTGCAGCTTAAATGGACTACATTTAAAAATCTAAAAAAATGAGTGGGATTATTGGCACTTGCAAGGGTAGAGGTGCATAATGGGTGGCAGTACTTAAGGGTGAGATTCATGTAGTGCATGTAAGTGCTATTTTAGTGCACTCCTAGGGGCGCTGTCCACTTTCCTCTCCAAGCCACTACACCTGTGTAGGTGTAGCACAGTGCAGACTGTCTGAACTGCACAGCAGTATTTGCTGATTCCTGCTCTGTCTGTCTTTCAGTTTATGGAGTGGAGATGTTGTTAAAAATCACAGGACTGGGGCCCCTTGAATATTTCAGCTCTGGGTGGAACCTGTAAGTATTGTGATAAATTACATTTAGCAAGATTTTTAAATATGGCAAATTCTATTGTTTCCTAAGAATGTATAATACAAATTTGATTGGACATTTAAAATGCCATTTATTTAGGTTGTTAACTTTGGATATTTGTAATAGTTTATTGTTACAGTGCACTCCGTTTATAAGAATCACATCCGTCCTGGATGATTTGATTCTTATAAGCGGTTGATTCTTAAAAGCGGAGTGATGTGATTACTGTGATTGAGAATTAAAGCTTTTGTTCCCTGCAGTGTGGTGGGTTGACCACTAGATGTCATGAGTTCCCGCATGTATGCACAGGGACAACACAAAGTATTATTTAGTTAGTTCTCCAACTGAAAGCTAGGTTTATTTTGTTTGTTTGTTTTATTAGCGTTTTTTTTTTCCCACTGCTCTGTAAGAAAAATAAAACCAACACCGGTTTTAAACTATAAATCAAGACTCCAGCCTGATCATTTACACTGCCCTCGGCCACGTCACATTACAATTGGCAAAAGCTACTCGGCGCGTCAGCAGTTTAAATACATTATACAAATGTCAATGGTGCCCAATCACTGAGGACAATACATTAAAACAAGTCCTTGTGGGTAAGCAACTTGTTATATGATCACGATTATGTTTACTCAAGGCTTCAGAATCCTATTTTACTACAGTGTACTTGAGAAGCAATCGTCTCGTGAGGGTGCCTAGTTTAACTGCCATGTGGTGTTACATGTAATGGCCTTTGAATGAAAAATGACTTCACAGTACAGAATTTTACTGTCAGGACTACCACTGCATTTAAGCATCTGAGGCTTACTTATTTTCTGTTGCGATGCAAATCTCACAGTTTTCCATTAAGCGGAGATGCAAAGTTCCGCAATCCCCTCCGCCCCCTTCTTCTCCTCACCGCGCCGCGTGATTCTTATAAACAGAGTGCACTGTATTATTATTATTATTATTATTATTATTATTATTATTATTATTATTATTATTGTGTCTTTGTTTGTCAGTATGTTTTTGTTTGTGATGTTAATATTAGCTGTTGAGGAGCAGCTGTAGAATTGTGGTAACGAGTCTGCTCTGCTCTGCTCTGCTGCAGGTTTGATTTTTCAGTGACACTCTTCGCCTTTCTTGGCCTCATCGTCCTGGCGTTTGATATGGAGCCTTTCTACTTCATCGTGGTGCTCAGGCCTCTTCAGCTCTTACGGTACTCTTTGCTCATTTCTGTAAGGTCAAGCAAAATGGATAATGTGGTTCTGGGAACAGTGTAGAAAATATAGGGAAGATAGAGACAAAGCATTTTCTGAGTATAGAATACAAAAACTAGGCTAGGTAAGTATTGTTAATTATGTATATATATATATATATATATATATATATATATATATATATATATATATATATATATATATATATATATATATATATACGTATCTGACGATTTGTAGTACTTTTATGTTTTAGCTTCGAGAATCCACGTGTGCATGAAGCTGTTTTTTTTTTTTTTCCCCCGGTTATGAGGGAAACATGAGGAGAATGAACGAGAGAAACTGGGTACAGCGCTATCACATGGTGTCTCACTATTGACGTTTCCCTTATGATTGGCTACCGGAACCACAAGTGTTTTTGTGGCCCAATCAAACAAGATTTAATTTACAAGGAATTCTCAAGAATATTGTCTCAGTTCATAATCAGATCAAAGCAATTATGTTTAAATTAAGGTACTCAACCTTATTGTACTAAAGATTGAGTAACGTTCGTAATATTTCAAGTTTAGTGTCTGTTTGTAGTGTGAATATTAGTCTTACTAGTTAATATTCCTAAGGTTTGCGAAAGCCTAAAATATATGAATGCAGTTCATTAGGAATAGTTTGAGAATGGAGCTCCAGGTGGTTGCGAACAGAGTGTTACATGATGGTGATTGCTGTGTTGTTCCCTTCTGTTTTTAGGCTGTTTAAAATCAAGCTGAGGTATCGCAATGTTCTCGATACCATGTTCGAACTGCTTCCTAGAATGGCGAGGTACTGTTTGTTTTTCTTATCAAGTCATAAAGATGATGTCTACCAGATAGACAATGAGCCCTAACCTGGTTTCATTCCTTTCCAGTTTGGGGCTGACCCTTCTTATCTTCTATTACTCCTTTGCCATTGTGGGGATGGAGTTCTTTGTTGGCGTCGTCTATCCAAACTGCTGCAAGTAAGCTGGTGCTTCATGAAGACTAAAAATAGAGGGGAGAAATCTATCAACCATAAACAACACATTTAAAATTGCATCCTTTACTGGAGTGGACCAGTCATAGTCTTTTGTAAAAGCGAGGATTACAGTTGAAAGGCATTTAATTAATTTAAACTGGTGTCACATCTCAGTATTGCTGCTGTTTTAATTTTTTAAATACATGGAAAGGACTTGCATCCACTGTAGTAGATTTTGCCCTATGAGAATAGCATTGCTGTATCCATGCTTGAAAAATGTTGGTCTGAATTGGGGAGGGATTATAAAAAGGCTGAATCTAAAGCGTCTGAAGCTGTTAGCGTTAGTCGGGGGATTTGAAAGTATGGGTCTGGTCATCTAATAATGAATGTGCTGTTTGTGTTCCAGCACTAGCACAGTGGCAGACTCGTACCGCCTGCTCAACTACACTGTGGGGAACCGCACTGTGGTGGAGGAGGGCTACTACTATCTCAATAATTTCAACAACATCATCAACAGCTTCGGTAAGGAGCCTGCTAGATCCAACAAACCCATTCTCACTGAAGGAGCTGCTATATCCAACATTCTGCACAATATAAAAAGCCACTCTCTAGGACCCTATGTCTGTCGATAATACAAGTTTTAACATATTTTGTTCTCCTTTTTTTTTCAGTAACATTGTTTGAGCTTACTGTGGTAAACAATTGGTATATCACAATGGTGAGTTTAAAGATTTTGAACTTCATTTTTAATTGCCAACAATAATTCACAGAGTGGTCATCACCTGTACACAATGTATTGTTTGGTAAGAAAACACTAGCGTTGTTGTTTCTTTATTGTTACTCTGAGAACATGGATGTTGTTGTTTGATTATTAGCAGTCATTTGAATAGGGTGGTTTAGTGGTATTTTTGAAGCAGACACGTTTACAAAGAAAAAGATCATCTGTAATGGTCTAGGTTGTTGGGGATATAGTAAGCTTGGGAATCTGTGTTCTACATGGCAAAATAACACTATGACAGAATAACATTGTAAACACAGCAATTTAATTCATTGACTCTGTCACTGCAGGAAGGAGTGACGTCACAGACCTCTCACTGGAGCCGCATGTACTTCATGACCTTCTACATCGTCACCATGGTAAGCAGGGAGCCCCATGTGGATATCTACACACACAATAACCCAATTCCTGAATGTGTGAACAGGGAGCCCCACGTGAACATCTACACACACAATCACCCAATTCCTGAATGTGTGAGCAGGGAGCCCCATGTGAACATCTACACACACAATCACCCAATTCCTGAATGTGTGAGCAGGGAGCCCCATGTGAACATCTACACACACAATCACCCAATTCTTGAATGTGTGAGCAGGGAGCCCCATGTGAACATCTACGCACACAATCACCCAATTCCTGAATGTGAGCAGGGAGCCCCATGTGAACATCTAAGCACACAATCACCCAATTCCTGAATGTGTGAGCAGGGAGCCCCATGTGAACATCTACGCACACAATCACCCAATTCCTGAATGTGTGAGCAGGGAGCCCCATGTGAACATCTACGCACACAATCACCCAATTCCTGAATGTGTGAGCAGGGAGCCCCATGTGAACATCTACACACACAATCACCCAATTCCTGAATGTGTGAGCAGGGAGCCCCATGTGAACATCTACACACACAATCACCCAATTCCTGAATGTGTGAGCAGGGAGCCCCATGTGAACATCTACACACACAATCACCCAATTCCTGAATGTGTGAGCAGGGAGCCCCATGTGAACATCTACACACACAATCACCCAATTCCTGAATGTGTGAGCAGGGAGCCCCATGTGAACAGCTACACATTCAATCACCCAATTCCTGAATGTTTGTTTCACATTGCTTGAATTGGTTCAAGCTTTAGGATGTATTTTTTATTTCTCTCGGGGTGGCTGCACAGTAGAGTGACACAGGAATGAAGCTTGAGTTCCATCCCATCCTGTCCCATCAAAAATGTTCCTGTCCCATCCCATCCCATGAAAAAATGTTCAATTTAATTTTTGTTCCCATCCTGTCCCACCAGAATTTTTTGCATCCCGTACTGTTCCATACATATAATTTTTTTTTCAAAAAATGACCTGTCCCATCCCGTCCTGTCCCATCCTGTGATATTTAATAAAAAGAGAAGTGTCTGGTACTGCTCTTCCCACAGCCTTCAGTCTTGCTCCCACCCATTCCCGCAGCCTTCAGTTCCATTCCCATCCGTTCCTGTGAGATTTAAAACACTTTGTTCCCGGTCCCACCTATTTCTGCCAGTTTCATTTCCGTTTCCATCCATTCCCGCAAACATAAAGAGAAATGTATTCCCATAAAGTGGGAATCCCGCGGGAGTCCCGTCCTAAAGTCACTCTCTACTGCACAGACATCGTCCTGTCAGCTGTATTCTGCCTCGTGTGGTCACCCGACATGCCCTATGAAGATTAGTCATATTTCATTACACAGGGACATTTTACAGTGCATGATGATTTTCACAGAGGGCAATGCTAAAACAAATAAACCTATAGAATCCACTTTTTTTTTTTTTTTTTAAACTGCTTGAATAATGCTGGATACTCCCATGTATTTGTGTTACCATATAACTATAAACAAAATCTAAAAATTCAATTTTTTCTCAGAACGTGTCTTTTTTTTAATAATTACACCTGATGTGGATCAACTCTGGTCCTGGAGGGTCATTCCTTTCCAGGTTTAATTGGTAGAATGAATTCATCGTTCACTGTAAAAGTTAAGGACATGGTTAGAAGGACCTGGGCTGCTGGCGTGCCATTGCTGTCTGACCCTGCTGGCGTGCCGGCTGCCCGCTCTGCCCCATTGCTGTCTGGCCCTGCTGGCGTGCCGGCTGCCCACCCTGCTACATTAGTGTCTGACCCTGCTGGCGTGCTGCCCACTCTGCCCCATTGGTGTCTGACTCTGCTGGCATGCCGGCTGCCTACCCCTGCCCCTGCCCCAGTGCTGTCTGACCCTGAGCCTCCTGTTTCAGGTGGTGATGACCATAATCGTGGCCTTCATTCTCGACGCCTTCGTGTTCAGGATGAACTACAGCAGAAAGAACAGGGACACTGAAGGTGAGATCTTAAAAATTTTAAAAAGTGTGTTTATTTATTTATTTATTTATTTATTTATTTATGTTGTAATGTAATGCACTTTTAAGCATATAGAAAACAGAAATGTACTTTAAAATGTAACCCCCTAGACAATGTTAACCCCCCCCCCCTTACATCTCAAACACAAAGTCATGAAAAAATTAATGTGAAATGTCCTGCCAGTTTTGGGGTTGTTTATATTAAGCTAGCATTTGAGGTAAGATTTATTGAAATTGTAGCAAACAGTGTGGTCTAAATTGAGTGTGTCCCACCACACACTACAAGTCCCAAGCAACGTTTACTTGATTTTATTTTAATAGTGTATCTCTACAAAGAGGAATGGTCTTGGCTTCGCTTGTCTCCCAGTCCCGGGTGAAAATGTAACATTTTTGGAGGTGCTACATGCTTCGAACAGGTTAATGCATATCCCACGCAGCCTAGCAGGTGTTAAGTGTTGTTTCCTGTTCACCCTGCAGAAGAGGAGAACGGCATTGTGTTTGAGACGGAGGTGTCGAAGGAGGAGGTAGACACTGTGCTGGAGCTCTACAAGCAGACCTGCGCTTCAGCCTCCAGCATCTCCTCTCTGCAGGGGGTGCTCTCCGCCATGGACAGGAACGGGGTAAGCGCCAAACCTCAACAAACAGCAAAATTCTGCAAGGAGAATCAAAAATCTACTGCAGGGCACTGTCCTGTCCAGTCTCACTAACTCTAAACCTGTTTTGTCCTTCAGCACACCTCGTTGGTGTTCCATGGTCGAAGATCCAGGACGAAGAGTGATTTAAGTATGAGAATGTATGAGGAGGAGATACAGGTGAGGAGAAAAGTGTAAAGTCATGTCTTCTGTAAAGAGGATATGTATAACTAGAAGTATATTCTAATTAAGGCATTTAACAATTGGTATTCATTACAGTACACAAATCCTTCATGATGTCATCCTCTGAAAATAACAGATTTACATGCTATAACAAATACAGTGCTACCTGTTATAATGCATTTATAACAGATGTACATGCTATAATATGCTATAACAAATAGTGATACCCATTATAATGCAATTATAACAGATGCAATTATAAAATACAGTACTACATGTTATGTGGTTATAACAGATTCACATGCTATAACAAATACAGTGCTACCCATTATAATGTGATTATAACATATGTATATACTATAACATACAGTGCTACTTTGTTATAATGTGTTTATATTAAATGCTATAACAAATAGTAGGTTATTGATTCCTTTTGATTAAACTTCCATCCTGAGGTTGATATGTAAGCAACCTTGCAATGGAGACTATGCAGTTTGTTAAACAACAATTCAGGTAATTAGTCAAAAACAACTTCTAAGGTATTAAATTAAGCGATTCTCGCAAAAGTTGCATGTACGTTTCACTAATACATATACAAAGGTTATCTTACTGTGCTGAAGTGAGGAGTTAGGATTCCAGCAATGTATTACTCTGGATGCATTTTGAATCCGAGAATTGTGAGAAGCAACAGGTTTAATTTTACACCCATTACCGTCTGTGCATCGATCACACTGTGATGTTGGAGTTTGGATGTGGTAAAGAAATTGTATCAATAACTCTTGTATCAATAATTCAGCCGGATGCAAACATATATTACAATGTTAGTTTTATTACTGCAGCTCAGAAGAATGATCTTAAAATCAGTGCTTAGAACTTGTTTTTAAAGGGAATACAACTTGTCATACCACTCCTAGTTTTTATATGAGGTATTTTCTTCCTATAAAATTAGCTTTTATTTTTTATATAGAACACGTTTTCTTTATTCTTAATTCCTATGGACTTTCCTTATAGACCTCATTTGTTTGAAATTTTCCTAAATATTGTTTGGTTCTGTTAGCCCTTCCAGGATCTTTAACAGGTCTTCCTGTGAAGCGAAGGTGTTGAGGCTCACAGCTCACACTGGTGTTTTAGTTTAGTTCTGAATAAATTACCTTGATTTAAAGTGGATTTTGGAAGGTATGAAAGTTTCATTTAGTTTTGTGCACGTTTCACCTTTTCTTGGATGTAATGTTTAGTCTTGCCGTTTTGAACATTAAAAACATTATCTATCTCCCTTGCCTCCAAACACCCCCGTTTTCTTTAATAAACTTTGCAGTAAACTGCATTTTTTTCCTCCGACGTAATTTCCTGGTGCAGAAAAAAAGTCCCCTGAAGAAAGTTTTTTGTGATATGTGGAGCTGCTAAATGACTCATATAATAATAATTGCCAAGGGAGAATCCAATCATGTTTGCTACAAAACAAGCCGTAATGGGATAAAAAGGGTTAAGCATGCTGCTTTTTTTTTTTTTACAAATGGGACATTGTTTTAGTGACACTATTTGTTAACATTTCTGTTCAGCATTATCTTGTATTATAAAACCTGTTGTGTTCTCAAGTTGTCAGTTCTGCACACTTGTCTATAAATGAATTTACCCTACAGCATAAAAGTCTGTACAAATGTAATTGTGCTGTTCAAAGGCCATTTGAACCTAGGTGTGATGAAGTAGTCTCTGTGAATGTGCCTGTGAAGCTGTGCGTCTGTCTCTGTGTTTCAGGAGTGGTATACAGAGTATTCGCAGGACAGTGGCTGCCCTCGGCTGGAGAGACAGTTGGAGAGTCTGCAGTCTTCAGTCAACCAGCCCCCTCCTGATCATGTTCGGCTGCGCTCTCAGACTGTCAGCTAGGTCAGACTGCCTGCAGCCCTCCTGCTCTGTGCAACTAACAGGGCCAAAAGAACCCACTGGCAGCACCTGGGCTCTGCTCCACCCACCCCACGTACGCTGGATCATTTGATTTGTAAATAAAACATACGCCTGTATACAGTAACGTCATGCCTTCCGAGTAAAACTTTTTTCTACTGGATTTCTACTGGCCCTGCAAAAAAAAAACTTCCTTTACTTCATAATGTAGCGTGCACACGATTGGAGGACTGTGCCATGGGGGGGTGGGGACCTGGAGGAGAGGAGCTGAAGACTTGCATTGCAGAATGGTGGAGAAGCTTCACCACAGAAGCAGTGTCCTAATGGATTTCATCCAGTGTACTTCATCATCACAACCAGGTCTGTTCTCACAAGAGAAGACATCCCCTTGATTTCGTTCAGTTTGCTGTAGTTGCTGTTTCGTAGTGCTTTGGCATTAGGGTCCTTTCTCATATGTCTTGCCAGCAGATGAGATCATACTGAGGACCATAGTTGGTATTTTATTAATGCAACTAGAGGGTTTAATCTTAATCACATATTTCATGACTTCCATATGATATGGAATTATAGTAACAGTGAACCCTAAAAATATTCAGTAAAATAAACCTCTAAAACGTCACACAATCACAGATGTTTAATTAAAGCAGCATTTCAGACAACAGTATTCAAACTATTCAAAAATGTGAGCCAGGAGGGGCCGTGTTGATGCTAGATATTGATGTTCAGATGCTTCACTTTTAGTTTTTATTAAGTTTGAATTATTTTTAAAAACACTATGCAGACAATGGCAGTATGCAAAATAACAATGCAATAGAACACCTTAAAGGGGTGATGACCAAGGCTTTCAAAGACGTTCTTACCTTTCATTGCAACAACATGCTTCCATGGCCTTTGCTGTTTTGCTCTTCTTGTTTTCAAGACCTTTCTTGTTGAAGCTCATTTATCCTGCACAACACAACCAGTTCAATTGAACTTTCCTCATCTGGCCAACATCATTTCCTATGTGCAGCATAGAAATTAGGATCTTATTTTTTACCCACAAATTGGTTAAATCAAACCCATCAATACTAAAAAACATCTATCCGGTTTGAGAAGTAAAATTGTATGCAGTTTAGATGCAACACAATTAAAATGTTTTAATTTCTCAGTATTAGTTATTAATTCTAACACCTGAATCTTTGTAATTGTTGTTCTCTTGGCCATCAACATTTTTAATACACAAATAAATGAATGAGCTTCTCTGAGAGCCAAGCCTATATGAATCTGTAAAGCCCCTGCTGCTACTTTTATAACAGCTTCATATTTTCAGATATCTGGCTGCCATGTTGAGATGACGTGTCTTTGTTTTCCTGATGATAAAGGCAGAGCTCTTCAAGACATTGATTTCATGCTTTGTACACAAAGCATGTGTAATTGCTTTGTGTACGAAAGTTTGATTGTAGGTTTCCAACAACAACAAAAAAGAATAGCCCTTTTGTTCCAGGTATCTTTTAAAGCTTCCGCTGCCACCGTGTCAGAGTTTGATCTGAGGAAGAGATTTCGTATCTCTTTTAAAGCTGCTGCTGTCATCTGATTTGAGGAGGAGATTTCGTATCTCTTTTAAAGCTGCCACTGCCACCATGTCAGAGTTTTGGTTTGAGGCTTTTTCAGCTTTGCTAGACTATTTACACGCAGAACAAGAGCCTGGTTAGGGTACCAAAGATAATGTGTCAGTACTCTTCTCACAAGCTGTATTTATTAATACAAAATAACCACGTATTTCTCTTTCTTTGTTGTTACTCAGTCAGTGAAAAGTGTATTTGTGTATGGAATAAAATATATTAAAAAAAACATTCACTTTAAAACAAACCCTGTGGTAAAGGATGTTTATTTAGTACAAAACAGGAGTGGGAGGGGAACTTTTCCTTATGCCTTATTTATGAAATCTGAAATAATTGATGTTGTATTACTTGTCCACCACATCCGTCTCTAACTGGCTCTCCTCTAATGCACTAGTACTGTGACATGCTAGATGGCCAGCCATTTCCCATCATGGCTGTAATTACAACAGTAGAACTAACATCCATAACTATACAACACTCAACAGGGCTGAAGTATGTGTGTACGTTACAACCATCACTATGATGGATTAAAAACATGAGCTTAACAATGTGTTCTTTGTATCAGTGAAAATATCAAGGTATGACACACAGAGTGGCTGGGTAGAGGCTACAGAAAGTAAAGCTCATTCCATGTCAGAAGCCACTGACAGCAGATGCAGTAGCTCGGGGTCAGAAATGTGTTTCTTAGCTGGTTCTACATAATCAAGATCCCAGTGTAATCCCAGAAATCACTAAATGTTTTCAAGGTCATGGCCAGCGATGAGGCACAGGCCTCAGTTAAAATCATACTAATAATTATTTAGGCTCTTTTACACATTGCTTTGCCGCAAAATAAAACTGGGCTCTTCAGTGCCATGCTGTTAAGGGCGTCTGATTGTCAGCTGAAGCCAGGAGGGGAGAGTTGCTGAATTCTCCAGAACTCTGGTCACGTTTCAGGTACTATATATTCTTCCTTGGACACTGAAAAGCAAACTCAGAACCTGTGCAAATACTGCAAGCTTCTGAGCTTAATACAGTTATGCTGTATGCTGAACTTCTGGGCTTTTGAGAAAGGAGGAAAGCATTCAATAAGAGACAACCACAGCTAGTTTTAATTCAAACCCGTTTATAAATCACATATAATCTGTATCAATAAAATAAATACATCATACTTATTAAAATTGCATTTGGCTCTTATTACTATATACAGTATATTAAAACCCTGATTCAATCAAAGAAAAACAAAACAATGTCATTATGTTAGTATACATATTAAACACATACCATGATATACAGAATGAACTTGTTTTTATTGTGCACTATAGTTCCCCCTTGTGGCCATCAATAGGACTGCAGATTCTCAAACCACTGTTTTTTTAATAAATCACCTGTGCAGTTATTAACAAAGTATCTGAAGAAAATAAGGAAATAAAATGACCACAATCCCAAAAACAAGACAAACTTCACTGAAATAGAACACAAAAGCTCCCAGACACAAACCTGTAGTTGCAAGCTTACGCCATTGGACAGGTTTAAAAATATAAATACTAATATAAAAACCTGACATCACTTAAGTATCTAAAATGCTACCAATCTACTGTATGACAGCTGACTGTATAAAAGCCTGGCTCCTGGAATACTCAACTCTTCAGGCAGTGGTGAATGTGAACCAAGAGATCCCATAGCAAACCTAACAAAGCTGAAGGAATTTGCAAAAATGTGCCCCTTACTGACGCCAGAGGCAAGTCAGGCAATGTGATGGTTTAGAAGAACAATGGACATGTTAATAGCAGGGAGCAGCCACTACACTGTACATACTGCACACAGTCTATCACAATCTTCAGGATGGAACGGAACGCTTACAAACTAAGAGATTGCATGTGCATTGTATACTCTGTGTACAATACATTCAGTTACTGTATTCTATATAGTATACTTTTACATTTCTGCTAGGATAGTACACAAAAGAGGTCATACAAGGGATATAGAGTCATGTTTTTTTTTTGTTCTTTGGTATTCTTTAAAGCTGCTATAAAAAGACAGCTGCTGCATATTTCAACTGAACATCAGTTTCAATTCCAGACAGCGTTAGGGTTGCAGGTGTAGTTTTTTTTTTTTTTTGCATGACTTTAAAATTCAAGAATACTAATCCTGATTTCAGAAGCCTTGCTGTTAAACACAGCAAACCTGAAGAATATCTAGTGTTCTGTTACTGTCTGTGTGAAGGACCATACAGCAAAGACCTTGAAAAACACGCAGGCACACGACTCAGTAAAGACCCTGTCTGTTCACGTGAGGCTGGCAGTTTGTGTACTGGCCCTACATACATAACTTCACAGCTATAATCCAGTATCTATGCATGGATGTATACAATAGCACAGAAAACATGGAGTCTCCTCCCCTTCACAGTGTAAACCAGTCAGTCTTGAGGCTGCTGATGGAATGACACCTTCAGCAGTAGGACCCTGCCCAATGGTTTTCAAATTCTATGACAGTAGTCCAGTCACATAATGCATTTAAAACATAAGCTAAATTAAAAAGAGGATTTAAGTGAAGAGCAAATTGTGACAATTCCTCGTAACACACAGTTGAATCATTCAGGCCTAGTTTATTTTACAACACTTGGACAGAGTCTGGAAACACACAGCTTGGATCCTGAGTGGATCTCAGCCTGCTGTAGAGTCGTTTAATTCAGTTGTAATCAGTTGCCATAGTTACAGACTCTACAGAAACTCCAAGAAATAAATGCATGAAATTTCAGAATCACGTGATTTGTGTGTGGGTTCTGTCTGACCAGATACCTGCTCTTTGTGGATCACCACGCCCCTGCTGGAGAGAAGGGCCTGGCTGTGGGGTCTGAGCGGTAGGGGGGAGCAGGGTGTCAGGGGCTGCCCCTCAGCTCAATCACTTTGAACTCTATGAGCAGCGCCACCAGCAGGAAGACCAGGTAGAAGAGGAGCAGGAAGATCCCGTAGCTACGGCCCAGGTGGAAGCATTGTGCTGGGACCAGAATGAAGGAAAGTACCAGGCTGAGGCCTAGCGCTCCTGCAAGTACCCAGACCAGAAGCCCGTCCGGTTCTAGCTGTGGAAGAGAAGGAGAGAGAAGGAGAGTGGAGGAGGAGAGTAACTGCAAGTGTAGTGTAGTGTAGGGGGTGACAGAAAATGTTTAAGCTGTTCAAATATACAAATAAAATTCACAAGTCTAATTATCTTTGTCTAACTTCGTCCAAATTGATGTTTATGAATACTCTTTATTTGTTCAACTTTGTTCTTTTCACAGTTTTAATCTGCCTTTATTTTGCACCCTCTGTTCAGCAGTGCTTTAACTTAATCTCAGTAATATCTTGCTGTGTTCAGCAATTTTTCTTTTTTTTGGTAATTTAACGACCACTACTGCCTGTTTGGGGAGTATTTTTTATAGCCTTGTTTATAAAACAAGTAAACTGTAAAACACTATCATTTTATGAGTCACCTGCAAATGGCAATAATTTGAAATGCTGAATAAATGGTGTCATATGAAAATGAATGAAGAGGTCTCTAAACCCCTCATACCGTATGCTTATTTTTTTATTTCTTTCTATTTGGTCACAGAAGCTTGCCAGGGCTACTTCCAGAAGATCTCAGTTGTTAATAATGAATTGAAAGTTACGCGAGGTTACGTCACAAACGTGATCTTCACTGCTGAAGTATCATATGATATGGCTTTTGGAAAAATATAAATTTTTGAGTCAATTTGCGCTGCTTTTTAGCGCGACTTCCCCACCCTTTGAAGCCGTACTGTGTTTTGGCCAAGACACTTCCTATAACGTGAGGAATGTGTGTGCTACGTCACATTCTCATGACAGTGGAGAGAGAATCTGGAGTTTCTAAACTGCATGGAAACCAAGTCAATGAAGTGGCTACTTTCAGCATTAGAAAGTTGCTCCACTTTGCTGGTAGAACTGTGTGTTGCACGTAATCCAAGAACAATGAAAAGCTTAAAAGAAAAAAATATTTAGGAAGCTCTACCTTGACGACATTGGTTCCGTTAAAAATCTGGAACAGGCAGCCCAGCCCCACCCCAAAGAGCATGTCTGAAACAGGGTTAAGAGAATCTGAGCAGGCTCTACACAGGACTGCCCCCTGAAACAGGCTCTACACAGGACTGCCCCCTGAAACAGGCTCTACACAGGACTGCCCCCTGAAACAGGCTCTACACAGGACTGCCCCCTGAAACAGGCTCTACACAGAACTGCCCCCTGAAACAGGCTCTACACAGGACTGCCCCCTGAAACAGGCTCTACACAGGACTGCCCCCTGAAACAGGCTCTACACAGGACTGCCCCCTGAAACAGGCTCTACACAGGACTGCCCCCTGAAACAGGCTCTACACAGGACTGACCCCTGAAATAGGCTCTACACAGGACTGACCCCTGAAATAGGCTCTACACAGGACTGACCCCTGAAAACAGGCTCTACACAGGACTTTTTGTTATTAATTTAGTCATCGTCAATGGATTTTTTACCCCATTTATTCCCCAATTTGGAATCGCCAATTGTATGTATTAATCTCGGTCCACAGCTGCAACCCCCGCGCCGACTTAGCAAAACGGCAGCAAGCACACGCTTCCCCCGAAACGTGCACTGCCATCTTTTTTCACACTGCAGGTCCACAGAGAAGCCATCAAACCTATATTGCCAGAGGACAACACAGATCTGAATGGCTCCACAGCAGACCCGCAGGTGCCCTGTCAGCCACAGGAGTCGCTGGTGCGAGGTGAACCGAGGATTACCCTGCCGACCTGAGCCCTCCCTACCTGGGCGGCGCTCGGCCACTTGTGCGCCGCCCCCTGGGAACTCACGGTCACGGTCGGCAAATGACATAGCCTGGATTGGAACCAGCTATCTCCAGGCTATAGGGTGCATCCTGCACCACGTGGAGAGCCTTTACTGGATGGTGCCTTTACTGGATGCTTATACAGGATTCTTGAACTGAGGATTTCACCCCCTGGTTTCTTTTAGAGGGGTTAAAAGTTTAAACATTTAAGAAATTCAAAATAAGCCAGTTGATGGTTAGTGGTGTATATTTTTCAGATTTACAGGACTCAAAACTAGCTGGGATGTTACTCAACTTTCAGCATATACATAAGCTACTTCCATGATGTCACCACAAAGCTCAATAGCTAAAACTCCAAAAAACTACTCAAAGCTTCACAAAATTCAAATATAACAATATATTTAACACAAAGGTATGCTCTTCATTCAATTAAATAAATGATTTAAAATATGTTGTATGACTGGCTTCATTAAATATGTGGTATGGGACCTTTTATTGAAGGTTTTTTTTTTTTTCTTCAGTTCCTAAGTTAGAGTAAGTAAACACAAAGCTCTTTTTAAACTGCCTGCTCTAGTGCACCCTGCTACTTACTGTTTAAATCATTGACGTGTAAAACAATAGATATTTTTGTAAACTACAATATTCTCAAATAGCGACTGTTTGCTTTGTATCTTGTGTTGACAGACTAGTATTGATTGACCTTGCACACGGCAGGTTTTATTATTTAAAAAGATCATGGATTTTTAGTCATGGATTTGACTCTCGCTCAGCCCCCGCGGTGTCTCCCTGTGGGCAGCAGCTGCACATGAAAGGATACTGAAGATGATCCCTCCGAAGCAGGCAGCCATCGCCATGCGCGGGTACCCCTGCCGAGCCATGGTGATGTCAGCGAAGCAGTCTGCAGAACAAAAAACACACAGAATGAGGGCCTGGCCTCACTACCCTGCACTCAGCACACACAGAGTGAGGGGGCCTGGCCTCACTGCCCTACGCTCAGCACACACAGAGTGAGGGGGCCTCACTGCTCTGTGCTCAGCACACACAGAGTGAGGGGGCCTGGCCTCACTGCCCTGCGCTCAGCACACACAGAGTGAGGGGGCCTGGCCTCACTGCCCTGCGCTCAGCACACACAGAGTCAGGGGGCCTCACTGCCCTGCGCTCAGCACACACAGAGTGAGGGGGCCTGGCCTCACTGCCCTGCGCTCAGCACACACAGAGTCAGGGGGCCTCACTGCCCTGCGCTCAGCACACACAGAGTGAGGGGCCTGGCCTCACTGCCCTGCGCCAGCACACACAGAGTGAGGGGCCTGGCCTCACTGCCCCTGCCCAGCACACACAGAGTGAGGGGGCCTGGCCTCACTGCCCTGCGCTCAGCACACACAGAGTGAGGGGGCCTGGCCTCACTGCCCTGCGCTCAGCACACACAGAGTGAGGGGGCCTCACTGCCCTGCACTCAGCACACACAGAGTGAGGGGGCCTCACTGCCCTGCGCTCAGCACACACAGAGTGAGGGGGCCTGGCCTCACTGCCCTGCGCTCAGCACACACAGAGTGAGGGGGCCTCACTGCCCTGCACTCAGCACACACAGAGTGAGGGGCCTCACTGCCCCGCGCCAGCACACACAGAGTGAGGGGCCTCACTGCCCTGCGCTCAGCACACACAGAGTGAGGGGCCTGGCCTCACTGCCCCAAGGCCAGCACACAGAGTCGGGGGCCTCACTGCCCTGCGCTCAGCACACAGAGTGAGGGGCCTCACTGCCCTGCCCTCAGCACACAGAGTGAGGGGGCCTGGCCTCACTGCCCTGCGCTCAGCACACACAGAGCGAGTACCACTACATGGCATGTCTGATTTACACAATGCTACCACTCCAGGGTCGCAGGATACTTGGTACTTGGTATTGGGGTTCTCATTGTGACACTTTGCTGTTCCTGCACTCAGGGGTCGCAGGATACTTGGTATTGGGTATTTGGTAAGCAGGCTCCTCACCCCCGATGCTGTTCCCCCAGGCCAGCAGGGTCAGTCCCAGGACCGTGTTGCTCAGGTCAAACACCACCCCGAAGGTCCGCAGGATGCTGACCACCTCGGTGGCCGCAGTGTTGATCCACATGGCACTGACCACGAACCCCAGCAACGAGAACGCCTGCAAGAGGGGCACAGGACAGGAAGGGCTTTGTATTTGTGATGGTAAAACAAACACAGCATTGTTCCCGTGCATTAACCCATACTGTTACTACATTAGAGATCGTTTAGTTCTCTTTACATTAATGAAGGAGTAGCACGCAGTACTTCTATGTTATTACTGAGCTTGGTAAAAGAGCAAGTAACTTCAAATGACAATTTAACTTATATATATAATCCTCATCTTTTTATGAGGTTTGCAAATCACTCTGAGCAGGTCCTTGTTCCGTTTCTGAATGATGATTTCGTGGATGTTAAGGAAGGTTCCGGCTGTTCTGAACCTACTGCTCTGACCAAACTCCTGGGAACTGCCGTGTCTCCTGAGGTCCCTCCTATTAACAGAACTGAAATAAACTCAGAGACACTACTGGTAGCCATACAGACAGGCTGTATAGAGGTGGAGGGAAGAAGAAAACTTCTGCCAACTTCAAATCCACTGGAAGAACCTTACTTAACCTTAACCTGCTCAGAGTGACTGCAAGCATGAAAAAAAAAACCTGTAAAAAATAACATTAAAATGTCATTTGAATGTGTTTGCTCACAGCAGACAGCCAGGGGCCCGGGTTCAAGCCTCTACATTACATTGAGGGTCAGCCTGTGTGTAACTGTGCTGGCATCTCATCTAATCACATGGGATCTTATCCTAGTTTAGGGAGGGAGTTGAATCCCTACACAGTGCAGCCTGGGGGGCTGCTGGTTGCTGGTGGTGAGGAAGGAGATGGCCGATAGAAAGACCCCGATGAGAAGGACAAGGGCCCACACTGGGAACTTGCCCTCAATGTTCAGGAGCCCGTCTGCAAGAGAGAGAAACGAGAGCAACGAATCAGAGCACACACGTGTTTCTTACTGAAAGAACATCTGCCCCGTGCTTCATATTCTCATAGTTATAGTTGCATTAGGTAACTGAGGAAACACATCACTACCTCCTCTACACAAGTCCAGTTCATGCTGCTTCTGGTATTTGCGCTCCTGTGCAGAGTTCAGTGCATGGTCTAATAGACTAGCTCTGGACTAGTGCTCTATTGCAAGGCAGCAAGGAGCATCAGGAGTGCTGAATCAAAAATAGACTTGCAAGGGATAGACTACAATTATAGATCTCTGCATTATTAAAATAACAATTCAATAAACTAGATAAAGATGAGAGAGAGAGAGAGAGAGAGAGAGAGAGAGAGAGAGAGAGAGAGAGAGAGAGAGAGAGAGAGAGAGAGAGAGAGAGAGAGAGAGAGTTGGTTATGCCATGTACGTGCTTTGGCAACACAATTCTTTTTATTGTCATGCCAATAAAGCCAATTTGAATTTGGAGAGAGAGAGAGAGAGAACACACACAGAGACAGAGAGAGACAGGAAGACAGAGAGACACACACACACAGAGACACAGAGACAGAGAGAGAGAGACACACACACACAGAGACGCGGTGACTGACATTGTCCTGATTTGAAGGTGAGCACACACACACACGGTGACTGACATTGTCCTGATTTGAAGGTGAGCACACACAACACACACACACACACACACACACACACACACACACACACACACAGACGCGGTGACTGACATTGTCCGGATTTGAAGGTGAGCACACACACACACACACACACACACACACCCATCCACACACACAGACGTGGTGGCTGACATTGTCTTGATTTGAAGGTGAGCACACACACACACAGACGCAGTGACTGACATTGTCCTGATGTGAAGGTGAGCACACACACACACACACACACACACACAGAGACGCAGTGACTGACATTATCCTGATTTGAAGGTGAGCACACACACACACACACACACACAGATGCAGTGACTGACATTGTCTTGATTTGAAGGTGAGCACACACACACACACACACACACAGACGCGGTGGCTGACATTGTCCTGATTTGAAGGTGAGCACACACACACACACACACACACACACAGACGCGGTGGCTGACATTGTTCTGATTTGAAGGTGAGCACACACACGCACACACACACAGACGCAGTGTCTGACATTGTCCTGATTTGAAGGTGAGCACACACACACACAGAGACGCAGTGACTGACATTGTCCTGATTTGAAGGTGAGCACACACACACACACACACAGACGCAGTGACTGACATTGTCCTGATTTGAAGGTGAGCACACACACACACACACACACACACACACACACACAAACACGCAGTGACGGACATTGTTCTGATTTGAAGGTGAGCACACACACGCACACACACACAGACGCAGTGTCTGACATTGTCCTGATTTGAAGGTGAGCACACACACACACAGAGACGCAGTGACTGACATTGTCCTGATTTGAAGGTGAGCACACACACACACACACACAGACGCAGTGACTGACATTGTCCTGATTTGAAGGTGAGCACACACACACACACACACAAACACGCAGTGACGGACATTGTCCTGATTTGAAGGTGAGCACACACACACACACACCCATCCACACACAGACGTGGTGGCTGACATTGTTCTGATTTGAAGGTGAGCACACACACACACACACACACACACAGACGCAGTGACTGACATTGTCCTGATTTGAAGGTGAGCACACACACACACACACCCATCCACACACAGACGTGGTGGCTGACATTGTTCTGATTTGAAGGTGAGCACACACACGCACACACACACAGACGCAGTGTCTGACATTGTCCTGATTTGAAGGTGAGCACACACACACACACACACACACACACACACACAGAGACGCAGTGACTGACATTGTCCTGATTTGAAGGTGAGCACACACACACACACACAGACGCAGTGACTGACATTGTCCTGATTTGAAGGTGAGCACACACACACACACACACACACACACACACACACACACACACACACACACACACACACAGACGCAGTGACTGACATTGTCCTGATTTGAAGGTGAGCACACACACACACACACACACACACACACACACACACACACACAGACGCAGTGACTGACATTGTCCTGATTTGAAGGCGAGCACACACACACACACACACACACACAGACGCAGTGACTGACATTGTCCTGATTTGAAGGTGAGCACACACACGAGGGGTCCTGTCAGCAGGTGTAGGCAGTTGAGCGGACGCTTCCAGTTGTGGTCATCCTTGTCAGGGTCCACCACGGGCACAGTGAGCAGCAACACCACTTCCAGCGGCACCTAATGGAGGGAGGAGGCAGAGCACACGTGAGGGGCCAGCTCAGGTGCTGTGTGAAATCTCAATTCAAAGTGGAGCACTCTGCTTAACTGGCAGAGAATACAGTAATCTCTGCGCATTGGAACACCTCCTAAGAGAACGCTTCGGCTTAGGGAACACCCTTGTGGTGAAACAGAACTTCAACACGGATACTGTACTGTTTGGTAACCTGGTAACTCATCATCAGCAAACTCAATTTGAAATGGTTTATTCAATCTTTTCAAAACTGTCATTGTGAGAGTAATCTAGAGCTGCTGCTGCATTTAATGTGTGTAGAGCAGTGCTGTGTTAATAACGACTGTGTTCAAATTAATTATTATATTCATAATTACTGTTAAAGCCTCTGCTGCATTTGTACTGTGTGTACGGGTGTTTTGCTAGTTAGTTTATTAGCATACGTTTCCCTCGTGCTTTTCTCTTACTTATTCTGTTAATTTCATATGTTGATGCACGTGCGTCATGACAGAAGTAACACATACAATTGTGCTTATTGATTCAGTGGTAACTGTACTGTGTTAAATAAAACTGGGAATGAAATGGTAGTAATATTGGAGTGAATAGATTTGATAGAAAGGGCTATTTTTATTTTCTATTTTTAAACTTCCCCAGCAGGCTTCCTCAGTAGCTCAAGTTAATGCAGACACTAGTGTATGCCACTTCTCCACCACACAGTAAGGCATGATTCAGCGCAACTGTGAGAGAGACCCGGGGCTGAACGGCAGACAGGGGGTGTTCAGGTCAGGATTGAAGTGTGCTCATGACAGCTCACTGCAGCAAGAGTCATTGTGCCTCATCTTTCATGAGCACAAGTGTGTCTGTGTGTGTGAGAGAGTGAGTGTGCGTGTCTGTGTGTGTCTGTTAGAGTGTCTGTGTGAGAGTGTGTGTGCGTGAGTGAGTGAGTGAGTCTGTGTGGGTGAGTGTGTGTGCAAGTGTCTGTGTGAGAGTGCCTGTGCGAGTGTGTGTGTGTGTGTGAGACTGTGCGTCTCTGAGAGTGTGTGTGCGTGTCTGTACGTGCGTCTGTGTGATTGTGTCTGTGTGAGTGTCTGTGCGAGTGTGTGTGTGTGTGTGATTGAGTGAGTGCGTGTGTCTGTGAGTTAGTGTGTGTGAGTGCGTGTCTGTACATGCGTCTGTCTGTGTCTGTGTGATAGTGTGTGTGTGAGTCTCTGTGTCTGTACATGCGTCTGTCTGTGTCTGTGTGTGCGTGCGTGCGTCTGTGTGTGTGTGTGTGTGCGTGCGCGTGTCCTACCTTGACCACCTTGGCAGCTCTCCAGAACCAGTTCTTCCTCCTCCACTTCCTGCTGTCTATGGGGTTGATGGAGTTGATGAAGATCTGGCAGGTGGATTCAGTGAAGGGGAGCAGGGGCTGGTACTCACTCTCTGAAACAACAGGAACCAGTCAGATCCAGTGTACAGGACAAGCCATGCTGGTCCAGACAACACAAACACATTCACAGCTGCTTCCACTTTCACACTCCACTGTACAGCCGTTTTGATAAAGTTGCTAAATCATTAACGTCGCAATTGCTTGAAGTAAAATTGGTATATGAAAGTGAGCTGTCTGTATCAGATACTGTATGATATATAGTGTAGCTAAGGGTTCAAACAAAGTGGCAGTGAAATGGTTCATTCTCCTGGACAACACTCAGAACAGAGCTTGACTGGAAGAGTGTGGTCTATCGTGTGAAAGCTGCTTTAAGACAGCAAACAGTACCATCGTCCTGGATGCTCCCGTTGAAGATGCTTGGGGTAGCGTCTTCGGAATCAGAGGGCAACTCTACAAACAGAAGAGCAAGCATCACAATTAATCTTCACAAATCACAGCGCAACTTTAAAATGAAATACAGACTCCCACCCGGATCTCCTCTCATTAACATGCTTTATAAGAAACAGATGTTCAGTTACTGACTTTACCAGGGAGGTCAGCCACATGTGTGCAGAACTGACATCATCAATCCCTTTGCAACACAGCCACATTGAACCCAGCCCAGAAATAATGGATCACTCACTGGAATGTGTTTCACATTAAACACACTGAAATGAGTTTAGTGCTGGAAGTTTTTCAGAACAGTACAATGTTACCGATATTATCACTGCTCCCCCTTTGTTCTGTTTTCTATTACAATACAGATGGTTCTGTTTGGTGTTTGAGACACTTTTAAAAATGTATTTTTATCTTGGTGTGAAATTTAAAAAAGGGGAGGAATAGGTAGATATTTCAAACACTTTAGAAATGAAAGTGGCTGCTGCTTCCTGGTCACGCATCACTTCCTGTGTGGTAGCAGTGTCACTCCAATGGTGTAGCAGCATGTCATGCCATGTCGTCACGTGACCTATTCAGTGGCGTGCCGTCTATGTATGCAATGCATGTGCTGGAATTCACAAACTTTTTTGCTACATTTTTATAATATGATTTATGATGTGCACTGGCCTGCATGTAAGCAATCTGCTCACCTTGCTGGTCTTCTTATATTGCTGGGCAAGCGTGCAATGCTACAAGTTGCATCATGTTGCCTAGGCAACGTGACGACGCGTGCATCTGACCTCCTGACTGTCCGGAAGATGTCTAGCTATTCAGATCACTGCTTTCTATCTGTTAGAACTGGGAAGATGGATTTCATAAAAATGTTTCTAATGCCCATCTTCCCAGTAAAAACACATAGAAAACAGTGATCTGAGTAGCTAGAAAGTGTTTCTGTGCCACCTTCCCTCCAACTTTTTTTAATGTCCATCTTCCCAGTAAGAGACAGAAACGTGTTTTGTAGTTTGTCATTTTCCCACTGCATGTATTGATAACACTTGCATTTCAAGATTCTCACATACAAATCAGCTTACTAACACACACAAAAAACATTTTCCTAATAACATTTCGAATGAATAAAACCCATTTTAAACTTTTTGCAGTGCCATCTAGTGACGGTCATATTTATTGCAGGCTATCATCCCATCCCTTCCCAATCAACCTTCAGTATGACCCTGTATTGGTTTACTGAATCTATGTGTACAATAGAAGAAAATGTTTATCTGTCATCTAAAAAGTTATTGCATGCCTTGCAAAAAAAAAAAAAGTCACGGTACACCACTGGTCCTATTGCACAGGAAGTGATTAGAATCCAGGAAAAACTGATTCTTTAAATACATTTACAGTGTTGTACTTTAAATCTGTACATCCCAAATTTAAATAAACAAGCAAAATGTATTTAGCACTAGTAAAGGGGCGGCACTGATCATGCTCCTACTGTTATGAAAATAGACTTTAAACCTCAGCTAGAACTTGTTAAAAGAGGGTTAAAGTAGGGAGACCAGATATCCTGGTTTGACTGGGACCGTCCTGTCCCCTTTCATTATTATTATTATTATTATTATTATTATTATTATTATTATTATTATTATTATTATTATTATTATTTATTTCTTAGCAGAAGCTCTTATCCAGGGCGACTTACAATTGTTACAAAATATCACATTATTTTTACATACAATTACTCATTTATACAGTTGGGTTTCTACTGGAGCAATCTAGGTAAAGTACCTTGCTCAAGGGTACAGCCGCAGTGTCCCCCACATAGGATTGAACCCACGACCCTCCGGTCAAGAGTTCAATTATAGAAATGAATGGGTTAAAATAGCAATAAATAAATAAATAAATAAATACAGTAATAACATGTAGTTAAACGTGGCCAGGGAAGGGGCAGTGATTGTGCAGTTGTCAGAGCTTGCTCTTAGTTTAATGTGAAAACAGTAATAGTGATAAAAACACTATTTAAATAAAATAAAAAGTATAGTTTTAAAATTATTTTGAATGTTCCGAGCCGTGTTTCAGGACAGCGTGCTGATAACTGTTCTGTGTTGAAGCTCTGTGTACCTGGCTCAGTGTAGCTGCTTTGAATGGGTCCTTGCAGCTGGTTCTTCTGTCGGTTGTATACGAGCGTGCTGACGATGACTGTGCCGACGTACAGAACGTACAGGCCCAGGTAACCTAGAACAACAAGGAACACTGGACACTAGACCACTTCCAACAATCAAACAGCATAACACTGCCCAAAACTGTCCCGCCACTCTGACCTCATATCCTGTCCCCAATGAACACACAGATCACGCTCTCTATAAACCAGAAAAGGAAAATGTCACAGGAACATATCAGGTCAGAGGTCAATGCCATGGTGACCAACACATTTATGAAGTCACGAACGCAAACGGTTTCTAAGATATGGGCCTCTGACACTGTGGCAGCTGCAGTTTTATAAAATAGGGATTCGAACTTGACTAAGAATTACAGAATACAGCTGTGAAACGATTATGAAGACAATATCTCAATGCGTTAGGCCTTTATCATGAGGAAAACAAAAAGCCACAGGACCACAATATGGGGGCCATCTTAGGTCACAGGTTAAAGTGAAGCATGCCGTTCGATTTTGCCTGCCGAGTTTCCAGAACACACGAAACATGCTAGCTTAAAATGGCTGTAGTGAAAAAGTAATATCATAAATATTACCTGTTGTGCACGTCATGGATTTTGTATTTGATAACAGAATGTCTGGTAATACACCAAGCAAGAGAAAGTTCTCAGTTTGCTTTCCAGGAAATCTGTTACACTTGCACTTCCTGGTTCCTCCCATTCTTACCCAGCGCCTCGCCCAGCTTGATCTCCCGCAGGTAGAGTATGAGGAAGGTCCAGAAGACAGCCGCCATGTAAAAGATGACGTCGCGGAGGAAGGGTCTGGAGGCCACAGTGAAGGGCTTGACCAGCGCCACACTGCCGGCCACCACCGTGGTGACAAACACGCCCGCACCTGGGATTCAGTTTGAAAAGCACGCAAGCCTAGTTATAATCAACATGTACAGCACCTGCTTTTATGAGTTAATATGAAGAGAAGTCAGTACACTTTCACAAGATTATCTGCTGCTCTACGTGGGAAGAGAAAGCCTGATAAACATTTGAACAGTTTAAAAGTTTAAAAGTTATTTCTTCTTTTAGTCAGAAGAGAAAAAAAAACAAGTGAACATTTTCAATTCTGCTATCAGTGTTCTATTAACCATTACTTCAAAAACACCCAATCAAAACTTTAAGGCAAACCTCAGTGCCTCCCTCTGTGTGCTGATTAAGAGCTGTTTGTCTTTATCGGTTAGGAAAGGGTATCCCCTCTCTGATAGGTGTAATGATTGACATCACAGAAGACAAAGTGTCCTGGTTGAGTGGCTGAGTGCCCGGAGGGTCTTACCAAAGAGTGCTCCGATGGCAAGCCCTGCGGTCCGGGGGTCTGCAAACGCTGCCACTGCGCTGAACACATCTGGAGCCCCATTCCCAAACGCCAGGAACGTCACTCCCTGAGAGGAACACGTCAAGGAAACAGCGGGAGCTGGAAACACACCGACATGGGCACACTGACACACACGCACGCGCACGCACACAGACACACATGCGTGACTTTGCAAAGCCTCGACACGAACCTGCGCTCCTCTGAGCAGGAACATGTCAAGGAAACAGCAGGAGCTGGAAACACACTGACATACTCATGCGTGCGCACACACACACACACAGGGGGCCTCTCCTGTGGAAGAGACCGCACAGTCCTGGATCTGAATATTGCTGCTGTGTAAATTGTTGTTGTTCTATAAAACACTCAAACCTTATATCAATTCCTTTATCAAATGAGGCACGGTTGTATGCAGATCCTTGTATAGCAAGGCTGTAAATCTACATTTATATTACACATTTATAATACATAACTCAGTCGGAATTTGAAGGTAAAACTAAAATAAACTCATTCAAGTAGACACACCTTTAGGCTAGTGCCTTCTGCAATATACTAAGGAAGGCACTATCTGAACGGTTTGTCTGCTTGACTTCCAGTTTTACATGAAACATTTATACCTTTGTAAGAAAAAAAAAATCATAAAACATTTTCAAACATATGTATTTCCAATAAACTTGATTAAATATTTAAAGTGGTATTAATGTTTGTATTATTTTGTACATCAATTCCTTAAATTAACTACAATGTATGAAAATACTGCATGCTAAAAAGAACTTTTTAGTAAAAATGCAATGCAAACCATAAAACAGGAAATACTATGCATTTCTGATTGTACTTTTTACATTTACTGTTTCTACACCAAAACTATACCTGCCTTTTTGTACTGTATACTCACAGCTAATTGACTCATTACAGATGAATCAGTGTAGTTTCGATAATTATTATTTATTTTTTCTATTTAGAGTGCTCAATTACTTTACCCCTGATTTCCTCCCCAATTTAGAATGTCCAATTATTTTTTTCCCCCCTCATCGCAGCAATTCCCCACACAGCTCAGGAAAACTAAAGGTTCAGTGGGCTTCCTCTGATCCCATGACCAAGCCAGCTTCCTCTTCTACACCCAGGAACGAGAGAGCGGATGTCAGTGAGCTACCAGCCTCTGGAGGACAAAGGCCAGCCCTGCAGGTATCCGCTCTTGAGCTCATTAAGCTCCTGGCCGGTAGGGTTCACTGTATCGTGATGAGGAAAAACAGTCCCTGATGGTTCTGCCTACTAACCAGTAGGAGCACCATAGGCAATGTGATGCTCCCTCCAGAATCCCCAGCGAGGCGGACGAGGACATGAACCTGAGCTCCCCTGACTGCATGACTTCACACAGCCAGGACATGAACCTGAGCTCCCATGACTGCCTGAATTCACACAGCCAAGACATGAACCTGCGCTCCCACGACTGCATGACTTCACACAGCCAGGACATGAACCTGAGCTCCCCTGACTGCATGACTTCACACAGCCAGGACATGAACCTGTGCTCCCCTGACTGCATGACTTCACACAGGACATGAACCTGCGCTCCCGACTGCATGACTTCACACAGGACATGAACCTGTGCTCCCCTGACTGCATGACTTCAGACAGGACATGAACCTGTGCTCCCCTGACTGCATGACTTCACACAGCCAGGACATGAACCTGTGCTCCCCTGACTGCATGACTTCACACAGGACATGAACCTGCACTCCCATGACTGCATGACTTCACACAGGACATGAACCTGTGCTCCCCTGACTGCATGACTTCACACAGGACATGAACCTGTGCTCCCCTGACTGCATGACTTCACACAGCCAGGACATGAACCTGCGCTCCCCTGACTGCATGACTTCACACAGGACATGAACCTGCACTCCCATGACTGCATGACTTCACACAGGACATGAACCTGTGCTCCCCTGACTGCATGACTTCACACAGGATATGAACGTGCGCTCCCCTGACTGCATGACTTCACACAGGACATGAACCTGTGCTCCCCTGACTGCATGACTTCACACAGGACATGAACCTGTGCTCCCCTGACTGCATGACTTCAGACAGGACATGAACCTGCGCTCCCGACTGCATGACTTCACACAGGACATGAACCTGTGCTCCCCTGACTGCATGACTTCACACAGCCAGGACATGAACCTGAGCTCCCCTGACTGCATGACTTCACACAGGACATGAACCTGCGCTCCCCTGACTGTATGACTCACTCTCCACACCATGCATCTGTTACCAGGTAAACCACTCAGGGTCACCTTTGTTTTTAATTCTTACTTCTAGAAAATCAGCAATTTCAATCATTTTAGATCATGCACTGCATTCAACTGAATAAAATCGAATCATTTTATGCATATCAAACATGCAGATTTAGACTGCATTTGTAAATTTGTTTCAGTTGTCCAATACAGGAAATTAATCATTTGTGTTTCGGGTTTGTGAGGAAACCTCCTCAAACCCTCACAGACCCCAGTGAAGGATACAGCCACATTGTGGGTCAGCTTGAGACTGGTGGAGATAGCAGCCAAGTTTGGACAGAAGCTAAACAGAAACAAAACAGACAAGAATTACATTCCTCACTGTACAGAGGACAGCTAAGGAGTGGAAAGTACTTCATTCCCTGACCAACTTTACCACTGCACCCCATTACAATAACTATTTTGTTGTTTGCATTTTTCAGGATCATTAAATGTGTAGAGCAACACATTTGTGCTACCTAACCACTTCTGATGCAGTTAGCAGATCAATAATGGACTTGAGAATGTTACTGAAATGAACCCTAAGAAACGGCTGGCAATTCCACCTTCACATATTACAGCTATCTTAACGAATGTAATCTTCCTCTAGTTTACATTCACTTGGTATATCAGTTTCTATTTCATCCCCCACATCCTGGCACCGTTGTAGCTCTACAGAGCTCACAGACATGTCTGTAGAACACCAGAGCACCCCCACAAGCCTGCCTCCCTGCAACACTCTGCAGAGCTCACAGACATGTCTAGAACACCAGAGCATCCCCACGAGCCTGCCTCCCTGCAACACTCTGCAGAGCTCACAGACATGTCTCTAGAACACCAGCGCACCCCCACAAGCCTGCCTCCCTGCAACACTCTGCAGAGCTCACAGACATGTCTAGAACACCAGAGCACCCCCACGAGCCTGCCTCCCTGCAACACTCTGCAGAGCTCACAGACATGTCTCTAGAACACCAGAGCATCCCCACGAGCCTGCCTCCCTGCAACACTCTGCAGAGCTCACAGACATGTCTCTAGAACACCAGAGCACCCCCACAAGCCTGCCTCCCTGCAACACTCTGCAGAGCTCAGGCATGTCTCTAGAACACCAGAGCACCCCCACAAGCCTGCCTCCCTGCAACACTCTGCAGAGCTCACAGACATGTCTCTGAAACACCAGAGCATCCCCACGAGCCTGCCTCCCTGCAACACTCTGCAGAGCTCACAGACATGTCTCTAGAACACCAGAGCACCCCCACAAGCCTGCCTCCCTGCAACACTCTGCAGAGCTCACAGACATGTCTAGAACACCAGAGCACACCCACGAGCCTGCCTCCCTGCAACACTCTGCAGAGCTCACAGACATGTCTGTAGAACACCAGAGCACACCCACGAGCCTGCCTCCCTGCAACACTCTGCAGAGCTCACAGACATGTCTCTGGAACACCAGAGCACCCCACGAGCCTGCCTCCCTGCAACACTCTGCAGAGCTCACTGACATGTCTCTAGAACACCAGGGCATACCCACGAGCCTGCCTCCCTGCAACACTCTGCCCCTAGTGGACACAACACATATTTATCTGTCCAATAGTATGGGGTGGTTCTTACTGGTGTATTTTGATAAGCAGGTTTATTTCAATTCTATAGATATAAGGACACTACATCCCCTTTGCCAGGTATATGCAGCCCCAGGTAAGACATGTTAGAGCCCTGTTTCGCACTCCTTTCAAGTTAAAAAGCTGAAGGTTAAAGGCAGGGTATGTACAGTACTGTCATCCAGAGCTCTTAAACACTCCAGTGTTAAATGTAGATACTAAAAGAAAGGTAGGTATGTACAGCACTGTATGTCTCTGGAAAGGTTGAGCTGGGACTGGAACCGGAGATACTGCTGCCCTCACTGAGGTATTTTCAGGACTCTAAATGGAGTTCCAGCAAAGCTTCAAAAACAACAGCAAGTGCAACATTGCGATTTGCGGAAAATGTAAACTAAATCCCTCCAGCTGCCCGTTCACAACTGACATCTCATTAGAAGATCCAGCCCATAGATTTGTATTCCTGTGAACATTCTTACCTTTTTTATTTCTTTCTAATACATTTTGTTTGGGCATCTATTAAATCAATCAATCAATCAATCGAATGTGTGTGAAAATCCCCCAAATAAATTGCATTCACAGAAAAACAAGCAGCTAACCGAAAACAGATCAACTCCATTTCTTATGACACTTGAAAATGAAGCTTTTAATAAAGTTAAAGAAGTGTTTTTCTTTTCTGCCGAGCCCAGCTTTTTAACACCAGTCACTTACAATTCTGACGCAGCGATTCCCAGAACCACGAATAAGTACAGGAGCCAAACAGCCTGCAAAAGAGGAAGAGAAACAACATGACTGCATACACAGCATGCTGGAGACCCGAGCGACACAGTGTGCAGGGTTACAGAAAGAGGTTGTGCTTTCCACATACCTGCTTTAGAGGAAAGGACTTACTTTTTCTCATTTGCAACACTTATTCCTTGCAATACATCGTGGATCTCACACTAGCCCTTGCACCCAGTGCTGGGTTACAGAACTACCTTTATTTAGGTATGATATTGAAATGCAGCCAGCCCTTTGATGCTAAATAAATTGTTCCTCTCTTATTGTTCCACGAGTAACGCCTATTAGTAAAACTACAGGTGTGACAAGTGTGATCAGTTCATTCAGAAGGCCTGACTGTTCAAACTTCTGGCACATGATCATTTCAATACTATAATATATGCAAGGGCTAAATCCAACACCAGTTTATAATACAATAGAAATTGGGAAATTCTTCTTCTAAAACATTTGTCCAAGTGTCTTTTCAGGACTGCAGTAAACCAATTAAAAGCGAGCGACCAGCGCCTGGATACTCACATAGAGTGTAACAGCGAGTGGGAAGAGATTGTGAGGGAAGCTGCAGAAAGCCCCCTGCAGGTAGCTGATGTAGCCGTCGCTGAACTCACAGTCCTTGGTGTGCTTGATGAACCAGCATTGCTTCGACGGCTTCTGCTTCATCACATCGCGGCACTGCAGGAGGGCAGATACCGTTATAACAGAGCCCTCTAGTGGGGTGGAGGGGATTTACACTGGCACTGCAGAAAGCAGACACAGTTATAACAGAGCCCTCTAGTGGCGTGGAGGTGATTTACACTGGCACTGCAGAAAGCAGACGCAGTTATAACAGAGCCCTCTAGTGGGGTGGAGGGGATTTACACTGGCACTGCAGGAGGGTAGACACCGTTACAAGCCCTCTAGTGGGGTGAAAGAGATTTACACTGACTGAGATATGAAACATAAACTCCTGTCACGCAGATAAAATACATGGGATCGGGAGAGCATCTGTTCCTTAGGGGTGAGCCGATACTTGTATTTTCCCAGTAATTACATTTAAGAAGTATTTGGCAACAGGTATTAAATAAATCTATCCTCAATATATACTCTTACAGAAACGAGGTGTGACAGTCCTTAGTGTTACTGAACACCTTTTAGTGTTAACAACAAATGCATGACTTGCAGCGGTCAGCCATCTCCTCTGCTAAACGTATAGCCCACATATCTAACATAAGAACGATTGTTTTGTCTGACTAGATATTTTCCTGAAGGTGATACTACTCGTGGAATTATGTTATGAATACAAAGTCATCACAAGCGACCACATTGGCATGACTCGGTACTACTGTAAAATGACCAGACCCTACGTAGAAGATATGTAAGAAATTGAATTTATTTAGAACACATACTATTTAGAATTGGAATGCGTAGGCCTGCTATTTCATGTGTTCTGATCGATTCAAATGAACGTGTAGTAATTCAAATTAGAATGTGTCTAAATAACAGGATTTTGACTGGATGGCCTTCCATAGATCTGCACTTTGGTGATTTTGCTGGTTTTAATTTGACACAGTTTTAAGAAAGATTATACACTGCAACTGTGCCGTGTTGAGGGCTGCACTAAAAAAACAAACAAAAGGTATCCCTATTATAGTTCCCTAAATGTGAAGACAATGGAGTCAGTTTGTGAAGTCAGAATGCAAAGACATTTGTGTGCAAGCATGATTTTGCTCAGCTCAAAACCATGCAAGAAGTACAATGATCCCAATTGTTTTTGGTGAAAATTAGCAATATGGGACATAGGCTATGTCTGATATAAAGGACACAAATGTGTAAGTTAATAAATACAGGAACCAATGTGCAATGTGGAGTCTCCCACTTTCTTGCAAAAGGGAAGAACAGAAGGCTTTTAACTTCCAAAATGAATGGTACAAGTTTCTTGTTCCCAGTGTTGTAACATTGTAGTTTTATTTGTATCTTTCCTGTAATTTCTGTCCTGTTACAAAACCAAAGAGAATTAAGAAACTCAGAAATAAAAACAATTACGATAAACCTATTTAAAAAAACAAACAAATAAAAAATAATATTTGCATATAATGCAATACAGTGAGGTCCACATCACTATTTCAGTGGTCAGTGACTGAACAAATAGATGCGAATGGGGTCGTGAATCATGAAATTAAGCATAACAAAACATAATCGTTTATAAGCATCCATTTCATCTTTGTGAACCAAACAAAATGGCTGCAGAACTCAAATATCATCAGCGTTACTTTTCAAATCTTGATGATGTCATACTTCGCGCAGATACACAGCGGGAAGTATGACATCATCCTCACAGTGTTGTCGTTTGCAGAGTCACTCTGAAGAAGCTTTCGGAAGTTTTTTTCGTCTTCATCCCCCAAGATAAGCAAATAAAAAATATGAAAACAATCAATATTATTCTAAAAAATATATATATATATATTCAGCAATACATTTAGCACAGGAGACACAAATTATTATTATTATTATTTGTTTATTTAGCAGACGCCTTTATCCAAGGCGACTTACAGAGACTAAGGTGTGTGAACTATGCATCAGCTGCAGAGTCACTTACAATTACGTCTCATCCGAAAGACGGAGCACAAGGAGGTTAAGTGACTTGCTCAGGGTCACACAATGAGTCAGTGGTTGAGGTGGGATTTGAACCGGGGATCTCCTGGTTACAAGCCCTTTTCTTTAACCACTGGACCACACAGCCTCCTGGTTTACTGTGTCCATAAATCTTTGAAAAAAATTAGTGTAGGCACAAATATTCGAACCACCACTGTATGAAATGTATTTGGTGGCATTTGTTCATGTTAGATAAATGACTGTATCAAAAGATTTTGCACATAGATGACATCACACATCAATAACACCTATTCTACTGCACTGAAGAGTGTTCTCTCTCTCTTTAATCCATTCAGTAACACCTATTCTACTGCACTGATTCTTGCTAGTATTTCTCCCGAGAACTGCTCAGAATGGCAGTACAGAATCACAGTGCATGCTGTAGAGTGTATGTCACCCAACATGAACATTCAGCCAGCCAAGAAGCATAGTTACAACCCCTCAGTGAACTAGGCCTTTACAATTTACAAATATTACACTGACTGCAGTATAAAGTATCAACTGTACTGTGTGTACACTTATTGTGACAAGTTCACAAAGAAGGACAATCGAGGGACCACCGCACATAATGAAAAGTAAAGCAATCAGAAACCATGCGATTAAACTCTACACTATTAAGACAGGAGAAGTGGTAACATGGCCTGCGCAATCACCTACAGATTGATACTTTCAACAGCCTGTGGTAAAGAACCTGCTAACCGAGTTTCACCACAATTGGAGAAGCAGTTCTCTTTGATGCAGGTGCAGTGCTGCAAGTGTAACATACATACATGTTTCTATTCAGATCACAATACGTTCACAAACAGAGCACAAGACGCTATCAAATACCTCAGGCATGATAAAGTGGCGACGAGTTGACATATCTGACTATTTCCATTTCAACTCCTGGACTCAAATCAGTAGTGGTTCTATCCTGAACAGCTACACTGAAGTACAACTGCATTATCTAATATGTTTTAGAGGCACACAATATACAGCAGCTGTTGAGGGCCAGTGAAGGAACAAATGCTAAAAATAGTGACTTAATTAGGAAAGGAAAGGGCAAGTACTGGATCTAGTGCCATTTACAAAAATATACAATATACAGTACTGTGCAAAAGTTTTAGGCAGGTGTGAAAAAATGCTGTAAAGTAAGAATGGTTTCAAAAATAGACATGTTAATAGTTTATATTTATCAATTAAAAAATGCAAAGTTAGTGAACAGAAGAAAAATCTACATCAAATCCATATTTGGTGTGACCACCCTTTGCCTTCAAAACAGCATCAAGCATCAATTCTTCTAGGTACACTTGCACACAGTTTTTGAAGGAACTCGGCAGTTAGGTTGGCCCAAACATCTTGGAGAACTAACCACAGTTCTTCTGTGGATTTAGGCAGCCTCAGTTGCTCCTCTCTCTTCATGTAATCCCAGACAGACTCAATGATGTTGAGATCAGGGCTCTGTGGGGGCCATACCATCACTTCCAGGACTCCTTGTTCTTCTTTACGCTGAAGATAGTTCTTAATGACTTTCGCTGTATGTTTGGGGTCGTTGTCATGCTGCAGAATAAATTTGGGGCCAATCAGATGCCTCCCTGATGGTATTGCATGATGGATAAGTATCTGCCTGTACTTCTCAGCATTGAGGAGACCATTAATTCTGACCAAATCCCCAACTCCATTTGCAGAAATGCAGCCCCAAACTTGCAAGGAACCTCCACCGTGCTTCACTGTTGCCTGCAGACACTCATTCGTGTACCGCTCTCCAGCCCTTCGGCGAACAAACTGCCTTCTGCTACAGCCAATTATTTCAAATTTTGACTCATCAGTCCAGAGCACCTGCTGCCATTTTCTGCACCCCAGTTCCTGTGTTTTCGGCATAGTTGAGTCGCTGGCCTTGTTTCCACGTCGGAGGTATGGCTTTTGGCCTAAGTCTTCCATGAAGGCCACTTCTGACCAGACTTCTCCGGACAGTAGATGGGTGTACCAGGGTCCCACTGTTTTCTGCCAGTTCTGAGCTGATGGCACTGCTGGACATCTTCCGATTGTGAAGGGAAGTAAGCATGATGTGTCTTTCATCTGCTGCAGTAAGTTTCCTTGGCCGACCACTGCATCTACGGTCCTCAACGTTGCCCGTTTCTTTGTGCTTCTTCAAAAGAGCTTGGCAGCACATCTGGAAACCCCTGTCTGCCTTGAAATTTCTGCCTGTGAGAGACCTTGCTGATGCAGTATAACTACCTTGTGTCTTGTTGCTGTGCTCAGTCTTGCCATGGTGTATGACTTTTGACAGTAAACTGTCTTCAGCAACCTCACCTTGTTAGCTGAGTTTGGCTGTTCCTCACCCAGTTTTATTCCTCCTACACAGCTGTTTCTGTTTCAGTTAATGATTGTGTTTCAACCTACATATTGAATTGATGATCATTAGCACCTGTTTGGTATAATTGTTTAATCATACACCTGACTATATGCCTACAAAATCCCTGACTTTGTGCAAGTGTACCTAGAAGAATTGATGCTGTTTTGAAGGCAAAGGGTGGTCACACCAAATATGGATTTGATTTAGATTTTTCTTCTGTTCACTCACTTTGCATTTAGTTAATTGATAAATATAATCTATTAACATGTCTATTTTTGAAAGCATTCTTACTTTACAGCATTTTTTCACACCTGCCTAAAACTTTTGCACAGTACTGTATGTTAGAATAAACAAAATTCAGAAAATAATCACAATCTATCCCTGGATACATGGCACTTATGTGACTGCATTCAGTTTCGTGTAGGTGTCAAACCATTGACTTATTACTTAAAAACCCTATTTTCTAAAACTAGAGAACTACCTTCAAAATGACCCCCCATGTGTATTGTTGTGACGCTTTTGAGATGCTGACTGTGAGGTTGCCTAATTTATAACTTCCTTATAGGCAGGTGGTTTCCAGTAAACATGTAGTAATTATTGAAGAGAAATCAACACAGTGCCTGTTTTCTTCTTGTACATGAATCACTGGTCTTGAGTTTCTCAAGCTATTCACTTAACAACTGAAGAGAGCAGAGATGCTTCCAATACTCACAACGTCTCTTTACAATGCGAGAACCGTCACCAAGCCTTCACAGGATTTAGTCATGCAACGTCTCACTCAAAGATTCCTTATAACAGGGGTTCATAAACTGGGGACGGGATGGTTTCAGGGGCCTGTAGCTCTTACAAAAATCTCTCCTAAATGACCCTGACAAAGCCATGATCCCCAGACCGGAGAATCAATTCATTTACACCAACGCTGCTGTGAGGTGCTTGGAGATATTTCAAATGCATCAGCTTGTGTTTCACTAACTCGAATGTGCAATTATACAACAAGGAGGGGGACAGTGCCTGAGCACAAAACAAGCAACAGAGACTGTCCGTATCAGGAACAAGCGAGACCACAGCCAGAGAAGGGTGATAGAAAAGGCAGAAGACGGAGACAGGTGAGGCTCACCTATGAAACATTTATTTTATACCTTTTTAGAAGAGACCAGAACCTTCCAGTATATTTCCACTAAAACATTACATCAATACCCCTGCTCACCAGACATCCCCCCATTGGTCTTAACACCTCACATGTCCGAGCAATTGTTATTTTCACAGACTTACTCCTTTGTAGCAGTTATTCTACTGAGAACCTTTTAACCTCAAGGCCATACATCCTCGGGACACAAACTCCCTAAAATTGCTCACATTCCAGTATCACACAGACGGCACACAATACTGTGGATCAGCTTGTCTTAAATGGCAGGTTAGTTTTATAAAGCAATATTAATGTCTCTCATTGACAGGTTGTTGAAGGGTCTCTGTTACTACAGCAGTGTACAGTACCTGGGGGCGGGTGGAAGATAGGTTGCACAGTATTAAGTTGAGACCAAATTTCCTCTGCAGCTGGCTACACACTCAGTCTGTGAACTTTATATTTGGTCAGGTGGGTTCCTAATGCTTGCTTTGTATCCCTTTTAAAGTTATATTAAAAGTAGTAAGTACTTTAAATTCTCTTTTCCATCAGTATTGAGTTCTAATGTTTCTCTAAATCTGCCTTTGAGTGGGTCTGGAGAATCTTAACTCAAATTGAAGCCTCAATCCATTCAAATCAAATGACAGTGTGACCTTTCAACCCCGCCAGCCCCAGTTCCTCTCAGTCTACAATACATTTCTCAGTTTAATGGTATCTTCTTCCACAATATGCTTGCTTTCCCCTAAACTTTGCCATTCATTCTCAGTACTTATTCTTGCAAGTACTCAAACACTGTGTTTAATGTTTGGGCAGCAGTGTGGAGTAGTGGTTAGGGCTCTGGACTCTTGACTGGAGGGTTGTGGGTTCAATCCCAGGTGGGGGACACAGCTGCTGTACCCTTGACCAGGGTACTTTATTAGATTGCTCCAGTAAAAACCCAACTGTATAAATGGGTAATTGTATGTAAAAATAATGTGATATCTTGTAACAATTGTAAGTCACCCTGGATAAGGGTGTCTGTTAAGAAATACATAAATAATAATGTTTGATAAGTCTGTGTTGAGGTTCTCTCAGAAACTGCTGCTCAATTCCAGCTGCCTGGAACAGACATATGTAACATAAGCTAGATCAGCCATAGTGACTTCATACTGGTAAACTAGAGCACTGCTGTGCATTGACAGCAAAGCAAAAGGAAACTTGATTCAAAGTGGCAGGGCACTAGATGACACGCTGGCACGCACTTTAGCTGATGTTGGCGAAGTTACATGCATGTATCTATGACAGGAAATTAAACCTTATTTGAGTCATTAAAAAATAAATTAAATAAATCACTGAGAAACATCAGAAAAGCGGTAGCAGTAAAAAAATAAATAAAATTGAAGTTTCTCATTCTTTAAAGAACAGTGTGCACTGCAGTATTTCAGCAGTATTGCTAGACACAGTCCGTACTGTACTTTGTAAAATAGGCTGTACATGAATGACTCATGTAACACTGCACGGTTCTGGCTACAGCTTTACGCTGCTCACCTGCATACACAGTATTTGAACGGGACAATCACAGCAAAGGTGGTGACCCAAACAAAGTTGTTGGAACTGCCGACACGGACATTTTAATAAAGGAGATGTATTTCTAAAGTGTTCAAGGGTTTAACTCTGGTCTTCATAACGCATTAAGGCGTACTATAGTAAGTAAAACTAATGCACTTACTTCATGAGTGCTTGAATTCTGTGATTCCCCTGGTATCGACATCCCTGTGTTGTTTCCATCCAGCCCATTCTCAGCGTGTTGTCGTCGGGAGGTTCTGACCGAATCCTCCTTTCGGTCTTTCACGGTAGACACACCGGTCGGTAACACAGTGAGCACCAAAAACACCACAGTCCAGGATTTCACAGGCATGTTTAGTTTCATGCGGTACACTTTCCCGACCACCATTTACTTGACGTCCATTGCCCGTCGCATATTCATCTAAATGACAAATTCGTTGGCAAAATAAACAAATGTCAAGTATCTTGTGCAATGCGTGTCGTGTCTTACTTCACTTTTTTCATCCCTGAACCGTTTCTCAGGCTTCTCTAAACTGGTACAAACGCAAAGAAAAATAAATCACGAGACCATAAAACTCATTTCACTTACTTGCCAGCCTATCCATTCAAAACATTTCCTTGCTGACATCAGTCATTTTAAAGGAAGTTACTGTGCTCCTTTTTCATAAACTACTACTTCCCCGTTTGAAAAGTGTTAAAATACACAAATTAGGTCTATTAAACCACCGTTTTCTACATTAGTTGTGTTATATTTTACTATTCTGCGCTTAAATTATTTAGCCATAGGCAGAACTATATAAACATAGCCTGTATCGCATGGTATTTATTCTTAGCCTAAAGTAAACGTTGTGCAAGAGTCTTTGGTCGAATGCTGTAATGCCTTATTAGTATTGTGTACTGCAAACATGCTCTCGGAACAACAACCAAAAAGTTGTACTGCACCGACGAAAATGCAGACAAACCAGCTACTTTATAGCGAAGGTCTTATTTACTGCGAAGGCCCGATGACAGAAAACATATTTACAATCAGCAGCTACATGCGTTTTGCGTTTTACCCGGCTAAATATGCTACCGATTGAGTGTCCTCTTAGGCTACAATTGTCTAACTGGCCAGGTCAGTGACACAGACGTACTTACAAACCAGTCACTTAAAAAAAACGCCTTCTTAAAGGTACAAGAGCCTACTTTTGAGCAGTGTTTACAAAAGGCAAACAGCTCTGTACACAGTGGGCATTGACAGTGTTTGTTTGGTGCTATAGATTATGTTGGATTATGGTGAATGTTGGTTCAAATGTACAGCTTCTCCATTTTAAACTATTGTTTTAGTTACCCAATGCATGTCACATAAAACAGGCAATTATATTACAATACATAAGAGTTTCCGATCTTCTATTGGCCATGTTCTATGATTGGGACATGATTTTATTATATTAACAAGATGTGGATTATGCATTTATGAGACAACTTTCTTATTCAAATATATGCTGTAGTTGCATTATGCCTATAGCTTAACGTAATTTGGTTTATTATAGCACTTATTTATTTTCATCCTTGAAATATAGTATGTTTTATTAAATTATATCTGGTGTTTACTTTCCGTTGGGTGCATTAAAGCAGAAGTCACAAAAGAAAATTCCAAAACTGCAGAAATGCTTTATTCCTTCAATAACCGCTCGCCGTCTGTCTGAATTGCACTTACTCAGCAGCGAGTGCGGTATCTTCGAACTGGCTCATGTGACTCCTAGCTCTTTAATTTAAACCTCTCCTTCATTGTCATATGACCAGCGATGGTAACAAAGATGTCTCCTCTCAGTGAGTTTGGTCGGTGGAAGTCTTACAGTACAGTGTTCGTGTGTCTGACGCTCTCGGCTCTTCTGACCCGTGTTCAGACGCAGATCAGCTCCGTCGTTCTGGACAAACAGACGGGTCAGCTGAAAGTGACGTCAGAGCTGGACCCCGACTTTATCGCCTGGGCGAATTTCACTGATCAGATTAAACAAACCGGGTACATTTTACGTTTTGTATTTGTTTGAATTTTACGTTAATTGTTGTTTTATTAGAATGACACATTGCAGTAAAGCAAATGATCGCTTGTGTAACCTGTACAATAGGTACTGCTAGGTATAAATTGATGGTACAGTTACGAGTTAAACATCAATAACATGTTTATGTCAACTCTAAATAGCTAAGCGTATACGTTACGTTAACACACATTATATAGTAGCCTTGGGGTTAAAATATATATATAAAATATTTTGCAATGTATAGTGTATTATTGAATACTAGATGAAGTTCCCGGCATTGCCCGGGGAAATTCAATATTTCATGCATGATAAATTGGGGAAGAGTAGCATTATGGTTTCCTATAAGTTACCGGTCTTGGTGTCGCACAATGCACTCGGACCCCTTTCCTTTTTTTTACTTTAAAATTGTGTTCTTTTTATTTATTTATTTGGTTTTATGGGTTTCTTTAATTTGAGATACATGGCTACTGTAGTGATCCAGCAATGGGGTTACTAAATAAAGTACCCCAGGGGTCAAAACTTTGGATCCAAACATAGCCCTCGACCTTCCCCTGGATGAAAGAGGAGGCCATGCAAAGTCAGGTTGCACTGGCTCCTGCGGGGTCTGAATGCAGACAGACACACTTTCTTCTTTATATATTAAGCTATTGCAGCGTTGTGTGGAAAATGAAGACAGGCTCACACAGGTATTGCAGGTTCTTGAATGCAGCAGTTTACTAAGCCAGGACTCAACACTGGGCAGGTAAAAGCGTGCTGCTTTACCAGTCAGTGCTACAGCTACAGCTGTTTTGGTTTCTTTTTCTTCCTAGCTTCTCTTTAGTCCTGCTTCACTCAGACTGTGTCTCTCCAATCTATCTCTCTGTTATACAGCTCTCTCTCTTGTCTCAGCACCAGCTCTCTTTCAGGCTGTGTGGTCCAGTGGCTAAAGAAAGGGCTTGTAACATGTGGTCCTTGGTTCAAATCCCATCTCAGTCACTGACTCATCGTGTGACCCTGAGCAAGTCGCTTGTGCTCCGTCTCGGGTGAGGCGTAGTCGTAAGTGACTCTGCAGCTGTTGCATAGTTCACGCATCTCGTCTCTGTAAGTCGTCTTAGCACCAAGCGTCTGCTAAATAAACAAATAATAATAATAAACTCTGCAGCACCCGTTTGTCTTAGCAGCCTGATACTTATGACTGTTAAATTCATTCATCTAATATTTTTTCAGATTATGTGAACTACTTTGTGTTTGTAGCTCCAGACACATGGGGGCGCTACAGCTACCAAAGAGCATCAGAAATGAACAAACAGCCTCTAATCCAAGATGTTTTAGAATAGTCTCTCCTCAATAGCACTACAGCAGACCCTACTGGTCAGGCACCTGCTGAGTTGGGCAGAGACCTGCAGGGCTGGCCTTTGTCCTCCAGTGGCCGGTAGCTCGCTGACATGCGCTCTCATTCCTGGCTGTGAAAGAGGAAGCTGACTTGCTCGTGGGATCGGAGGATGTCTACTGAAGCTTTAGTTCTCCTGAGCTGTGTGGGGAATTGCTGAACATAATTGCTCATTCTAAACTGGGGATAAAATAATTGGGCATTCTAAGTTTTAAAAGAAATGTAAATCCATTCATTAAAAAAAAATAGCTGAATAGGTTAACTAGTCGCCACAAGTTCTAAAATGTCATTTATGTCTTAATGGATTGCAACTGCACTTCCGTCCAGCTGAAACCACACGTCTCGCAGTTACAGTCACAGGACGTGTGATGAGCTGACTACCAGCTGTGACTTTTCTATTTGATTATTCCAGTAGTTGACTATTCAGTGTTGTGTAAATTTGTGCAGTGTTATGCTGGTATATGTTTTCTGTTAATTGAAGCCCTGACGGGGAAGGTGTGTTGCTAACATTTGTATTTAAGTACAGGGTGGTTTCAAAGTCTGTGCATGAGGATAGTGTTTCAGTGAAATGCTTTGTGTATCCATGCAGGTGGGCGTACCTGGAGGTCACTACGAGTGGGAAATACAATGACAGTCTGCAGGCGTATGCTGCTGGACTGGTGGAAGCAGCACTCACCCAGCAGGTAGGTCTCTGATCTACACATGCTGTCAGTCAGGCAGGCAGGTAGGTCTGTCTGTCTCTGATCCACACAGTGCTGTCAAGCAGCTCTCTTTGATCCACACAGTGCTGTCAGGTAGGCAGCTCTCTCTCTGATCCACACAGTGCTGTCGGGCAGGCAGCTCTTTCTCTGATCCACACAGTGCTGTCGGGCAGGCAGCTCTCTCTCTGATCCACACAATGCTGTCGGGCAGGCAGCTCTCTCTGATCCACACAGTGCTGTCAGGCAGGCAGCTCTCTCTCTGATCCACACAGTGCTGTCAGGAAGCTCTCTCTCTGATCCACACAGTGCTGTCAGGCAGGCAGCTCTCTCTCTGATCCACACAGTGCTGTCAGGAAGCTCTCTCTCTGATCCACACAGTGCTGTCAGGCAGGCAGCTCTCTCTCTTTGATCCACACAGTGCTGTCAGGCAGGCAGCTCTCTCTGGTCCACACAGTGCTGTCAGGCAGGCAGCTCTCTCTTTGATCCACACAGTGCTGTCAGGCAGCTCTCTCTCTAATCCACACAGTGCTATCAGGCAGGCAGCTCTCTCTGATCCACACAGTGCTATCAGGCAGGCAGCTCTCTCTCTGATCCACACAGTGCTGTCGGGCAGGCAGCTCTCTCTGATCCACACAGTGCTGTCGGGTAGGCAGCTCTCTCTCTGATCCACACAGTGCTGTCGGGCAGGCAGCTCTCTCTCTCTGATCCACACAGTGCTGTCAAGCAGGCAGCTCTCTCTCTGATCCACACGGTGCTGTCTGGCAGGCAGCTCTCTCTCTGATCCACACGGTGCTGTCAGGCAGCTCTCTCTCTGATCCACACAGTGCTGTCGGGTAGGCAGCTCTCTCTCTGATCCACACAGTGCTGTCGGGCAGGCAGCTCTCTCTCTCTGATCCACACAGTGCTGTCAAGCAGGCAGCTCTCTCTCTCTGATCCACACGGTGCTGTCTGGCAGGCAGCTCTCTCTCTGATCCACACAGTGCTGTCAGGCAGCTCTCTCTCTGATCCACACAGTGCTGTCAGGCAGCTCTCTCTCTAATCCACACAGTGCTATCAGGCAGGCAGCTCTCTCTGATCCACACAGTGCTATCAGGCAGGCAGCTCTCTCTCTGATCCACACAGTGCTATCAGGCAGGCAGCTCTCTCTCTGATCCACACAGTGCTGTCAGGCAGGCAGCTCTCTCTCTGATCCACACAGTGCTGTTGGGCAGGCAGCTCTCTCTCTCTAATCCACACAGTGCTGTCCAGGCAGGCAGCTCTCTCTGATCCACACAGTGCTGTCCAGGCAGGCAGCTCTCTCTCTGATCCACACAGTGCTGTCAGGCAGGCAGCTCTCTCTCTCTAATCCACACAGTGCTGTCGGGCAGGTAGCTCTCTCTCTGATCCACACAGTGCTGTCAGGCAGGCAGCTCTCTCTCTGATCCACACAGTGCTGTCAAGCAGGCAGCTCTCTCTCTGATCCACACAGTGCTGTCAGGCAGGCAGCTCTCTCTCTGATCCACACAGTGCTGTCAGGCAGACAGCTCTCTCTCTGATCCACACAGTGCTGTCAGGCAGGCAGCTCTCTCTCTGATCCACACAGTGCTGTCAGGCAGGCAGCTCTCTCTCTGATCCACACAGTGCTGTCGGGCAGGCAGCTCTCTCTCAGATTCACACAGTGCTGTCAGTCACCTGACGGGATTGCAGTGCACTTGTAAATATAAGAGATTACAAAACAATTTGGATTGGTATGGTTGCTCAACTAAAGCAAATAAAGCAACATTAAAGTAGATTCAGATGACATTTTAATGAGTTATTTTCCTTTGTTACGGTATTTTCAATCAATCTGAGTGGTTCTGGGTTCCAATATCAACTCGAATGCATTTGAAGCTACTTGCAGGTGTCCTATTTTAAAATAAAAATTGGTTTGTTAAAACAAGTTTCTTTTCATGCTACACATCTGAGTCCTATACTTTTAATAGATGTGCATGGAAAGCTATGGAAGTAGCTACATTGACTAAGTTTATATCAAAAAGTTTTGAACTTTTCCAGTGTTCTTATACTGAAGTCCTATGGATTCTCTGGCAGTCTGATGTTTTCTAAAACATTTTTTTCCAAAGATACACCAAAAATCAATAATTCTCTCCCGTACACATGCATGTCGTTTGGTTTCTGATCCTTGTTGGTGTCTGTCTTTCATCATGTCCTTGGAACTTATTTTACAAAGGTTGAGCTCAGCATGGTTCATAACGAAATGTTCTCTATTACAGTGCTGTCGACTTAGTGCAGAGCAGCACATGGATATGAGCAGCACGCAGTGCTGTAGACTGAGTACAGAGCAGTTCATGGATATGAGCAGTGCTATAGACTGAGTGCAGAGCAGTACATCGATATGAGCCGCATGCAGTGCTGTAGATTGAGTGGTGCTCTCTGATGTTCTCACGCCTCGCTCCCTGCAGCTTATCTACATGCACTGGATGAACACCATGGTGGGATACTGCGGACCCTACAAATATGACACCGAGTACTGCCAGCGCCTGAAGGATTACATCATCCGCAACCTGCACTGGATGGAGGGGCAGATGGAGAGCAGCGAGGACCCCCAGTACTGGCACCAGGTAGGGGGCACAGAGACTGCCAGGGGTTTGGAGCTGTGGCTCAGGGGTGAATTCTGCCACAGCGTTTTACAGTGGTCACAAATTAGCAGGCCAAGCGTAGATGTTTGACTTTGTGTTTTCAGTGTACAGTGTTTCAGTGTATATTCTGTTTGTTTAGAAATACTGGGAGGCTTCTTCTAGTCAAAACTCTGAGGCATTGAATGTATTGTAGTCATCAGACCTGGGGCCAGTTCTAATTGTAATGTGTAAATTTCAACTACAATGGTGCTGTGATTGTAGCTGAACCTTGTCTCACCTGTGTAATTGTAATGAGCATATCACTGATCAATTCCATGTCCATTGTAATGAGCATATCACTGATCAATTCCAGGTCCATTGTATTGAGCATATCACTGATCAATTCCAGGTCCATTGTATTGAGCATATCATTGATCAATTCCAGGTCCATTGTAATGAGCATATCACTGATCAATTCCAGGTCCATTGTAATGATGATATCTGCTGTAATTCTAAATCTAATTGAGACCAGGTCTGTTGGTAGTTTTAAATGTAGTTATTTAATATAGGGTTGTCCTTCGCTTTAAGTTCCTGATGTGTTTCTGTTCAGGCAGGTGTCGGTCTGGTTTCACAGCACAGCTGGTAGTGCCCCAGGCTGCAGTGTGTGGATAATAGACATGGATGAGTGTGTGTGAAACTGCCCAGTCTTCTCAGATCTCCCTCTCTCTCTCTCTCTCTCTGTCAGGTTCGCTTGGCACTGCTGCAGCTGCGTGGTTTGGAGGACAGCTACAACGACCAAATCCTCCTCCCTCTGGGCTCCTTCTCCTTGAACCCCTTTGGATTCCTGTGAGTGTGTTTCAGGCCTGGCCAGGCAAGGGGCAGTCTGCCCTGCGTGCCTGATAGTACCTGCTCCCCAGCCAGGTTAAAGCACGCCTGTCAGTACCTGCCCCCCAGCCAGGTTAAAGCATGCCTGTCAGTACCTGCCCTCCAGCCAGGTTAAAGCATGCCTGTCAGTACCTGCCCTCCAGCCAGGTTAAAGCATGCCTGTCAGTACCTGCTCCCCAGCCAGGTTAAAGCATGCCTGTCAGTACCTGCCCTCCAGCCAGGTTAAAGCATGCCTGTCAGTACCTGCTCCCCAGCCAGGTTAAAGCATGCCTGTCAGTACCTGCCTCCCAGCCAGGTTAAAGGATCTGTCGGTACCTTTCAAGCTCTTCGGTTCACTTCAGCACAGAAGGCTTCATCAGAGCCAGACATGTTTGGAGTCCTAGTTTGTGTACATTCCCTGAGGTAGTTTTTAGCTGCAGGTACACACACTTTCTCATACTGACCACTTTCTGGCCAAACAATCATTGTCCTTCTACATACAGCATCTGTTTTAGCTTAGGGAAGCAAAACGAAATAATCAACAAAAAAAATGTTTTTGTTGACTGATACAAGATAAACATATACTACTAAATAAAGCTGTGTATTTGTGGTTAAAGTTTAACTCATTATTCTTTTAACATCTGTCTTGACCGTCTTAGAATATCATAACTTGCTTCAAGCTGCTCCATTTGAGTTCTTGACTCTAGAAGCGCTAGCTGAAGAAAGTCATTGTGAAAGGGTTTATGTATGTTGGTGGTTTTGTGGTGGGACACACTACCCTGCTGGGGTCTAGGTTGAGACCACTGCACTTTCAATTTGGAAAGCTGAATTTGAAATAAAAAATGTAGCCCTAGTGACAGACTGGGTGACTGGGTGACCTCAACAGTTACAGTAATTGCAACACTGGTCTATTTGTATCATGCTGCCAAATTTCCCCACAATTCTTCCAACGCCTCTAGCCACTCCTCTGTGCAGCACAGTACAGTTCTGGGAGGAATTGGGAACCAGCTATTTTGTGTTACAGTAGTTATTCTATAATATGCTGCCTGTTCTGCTCTTTCATTAACTTTAGAGGTCTCAAATGTGCAGTTTTGACAGAAACACATGTTGTAGACATCTGGTACTCCCCTAGGTTAAAATAAGCTCTCAGTTTGCTTGCTTTGCCTACCAGGAAGTCTGCTTTACTTCATGATCACCCTGAGGTTAAAGCATGCTACTGGCTGCTTAACTGTCAGTCATTTGGGGATACAGCCGGTTGGTTACCAACGGGAAAGAAGGCCCTGAAGGGGTGGGGAAAATTTCACTCTCCAGATGACCAAGGAAGTGCAAAACAATCTGAAAGCGTGGCTTGTAAGCCTGGATTTCTTTAACCCACTATTGTATCACAGATACAGATACAGATTTATTTGAAATGACATGCTTGCTAAAACACATGTTCCTTTCAAAACTGCAAATTTGAGACCTATGTAGTGGATTGATATGCATGGCGGGGGGAATGTATAGAATTATTTTGTTCTCTTTAACTGTGTGTAGAAGGATTCATGCATTTGGGGGTTTGTTGATTAATGATATCTGTGGTGTTTTAGGTCACCCCTCTCTCTCTCTCTCTCTCTCTCTCTCTCTCTCTCTCACTCGCTCCGGTACAGGCTGTTCAATCTAGGTGGAGACCTGGAGGATCTTGAATCCGCCCTAAACAAGACAGACCAATCGCGAGCACTGGGCTCTGGCTCCTGCTCCGCCCTCATCAAGCTGTTGCCAGGCAACAAGGACTTGCTGGTGTCCCATGACACCTGGAATAACTACCAGTCCATGCTACGCATCATGAAGAAGTACTCCTTCGCTTTCCAGGCCTCTTCTCAAGGTACCTGCGGCACACCCCTGCCTCCTCCTACCTTATCAGTGGAGGCAGGTGTGGGACATCATTTTGAAATATAACATTGAGGTAATATCAGCAGATTTAATGGATATTCAGAAGATCCCAAAGTGTAAACTTTTCTTTGCTGGAATTAGTTTTCTTCCTCTCTGGAAAACACTGACAAACAGAACATAAACTGGACAACCCAAAGTGCCTTTATTAGTAAGTACCAGCACCCTCATTGCAAGGACTGTATAATAATGAAGTGAATGTCGTAGAATTCTGGGCTGTTGGATCATAAATATAATGTATAACAGTGTAGTAAACCACACTGAATAATGAGGATGAAGCAGAGCTCTGGTTTCAAGTAGGGTTCTAAAGGCACTGTAGTTTGGATGCTAACCGTGTTAGACAACAGGGCCTAACTGTTGCATCTGTACACACTGTGCCCTCTCTTGCCCAAGGCTGCTGACCCCTGCCCTGCTGTCTTACCTGTCTCTTTCCCAGCGGACTCCCCTATCCCTGGAGGGGTCCAGGCCTTCTCCTCCTACCCGGGCTCCATATTCTCAGGGGACGACTTCTACATTCTGAGCAGTGGATTGGTGAGTTGCAGGAGGCACAGATGTAATGTCATTCACAACGTATTGCGTTTCACCTTGCGCTTGCTTATAGCTGTGCTTGCTATTTTTCTATGTTTATGTTTCAGGGGGTTTACAAAATACTGTAATAAATGGCATACCTTTTAGAGTATTTGATTGGGGTTCTGCATTGGAACCTCATACAACCGGTTCGTTATACAACAGGCTTCACCACTTTGAGTTTATGAGTTGTTTCTGACCAGCTGAGCTCACGACCACAGGAAAGTGTCGGGTTGATTGAGTTTTATTTAATCTCTGGGGCGGAGATAAGCAAAGAATACATTGACAATGTTGTATTCAGTATTAAAGCACCTGCAGCCTGTTAAATAATTAATAGGTTTCATGATGTTTCAATGGAGAACTAGATTTCTCTCAGAAACTCTGTTAAAAGGTTAGGGGATATATAACAGTATTTTTTTCAGCCCCTGAAAATAAACCTCAAAGGAGCAAACCTGCTGATGGTGAATCACACAGCCTCTGAAACAATGAACAGGTTTCAGTTCTGGGTCTCTCTCAAGCAGAGCCTTACCATTTTACTGATTTTATGTGGTTGTTTTTGTTTTATAAAATATCCATCCAGTCAGACCCTCCCCTCTCATCCCTTTGCTGTCCTCTAGGTTACCCTGGAAACGACGATCGGGAACAGTAACCCCGCCCTCTGGAAGTTCGTCACTCCTGAGGGGACGGTGATGGAGTGGTTGCGGAACGTGATAGCCAATCGGCTGGCAAAGACAGGAAAGGAGTGGGCGGGTCTATTCAGCAAGTTCAACAGCGGAACGTAAGTGGGAAACCCAGCCATGCTGTTCCCAAGGTGCTTCCTTGTTCTTGTTATGGGCTGTTCACACGTGGCTATTGCAGTCTGCACAGTTCTTCAGTTCACACGTGGCTATTGCAGTCTGCACAGTTCTTCAGTTCACATGTGGCTATTGCAGTCTGCACAGTTCTTCAGTTCACACGTGGCTATTGCAGTCTGCACAGTTCTTCAGTTCACACGTGGCTATTGCAGTCTGCACAGTTCTTCAGTTCACACGTGGCTATTGCAGTCTGCACAGTTCTTCAGTTCACACGTGGCTATTGCAGTCTGCACAGTTCTTCAGTTCACACGTGGCTATTGCAGTCTGCACAGTTCTTCAGTTCACACGTGGCTATTGCAGTCTGCACATCAAAGTCCACTTCAGGTTTATGAGTAAAGAAAATAGACATGTAGTTTGGGGAACAAATATTGCATAGGTTGTAGCTGACATAGACACTGCAGTCTCTACCTGTTACTTTCCTTAGATCTAGCTCTGCATATCCTTAGCAAGACAGCATTATGTCGTTGGGTTTGATTGAATGCTAGATAGATTCAGAAATGAGGAATGAAACCCAGCAGACACAGGGGGTCCCCAGGACCGGTTTGAGAAGCCCTGCTGTAGTGATACCCTTGGGGCTGGGTATGGGTATTTCTGTTCCTCACTGCTTTGTTTATTCCAGGTACAATAACCAGTGGATGATTGTTGATTACAATTACTTTACCCCTGGGAAGACAGACACCAAGCAGAACCTGTTTACTGTTTTGGAGCAGATTCCGTGAGTAGCCTACAGACAGAATTTCTACCCTGGGAATACCGCTCTCTGTGTGTGTGACACGTGACAGTATTCGTCTTTTTCCATTCTTGATTTAGGGGTCTTGTTATGGTTGCAGATAAAACTGAGGAGTTGTTTCGAAAGGGCTACTGGGCAAGCTATAACATACCGTGAGTACATTGTTTTGTGTTATATCTGATTCTCTGGCCTCTCTCACCTTTCACCTTTCATGTGACCAATGTGGTCTAGTGGTTAAAGCTGAAGGGCTGAGAGGGAGGCAGTGTGGTCTACTTGTTAGAGCTGAGGGACTGGGAGGGAGGCAGTGTGGTCTAGTGGTTAGAGCTGAGGGACTGGGAAGGAGACAGTGTGGTCTACTGGTTAGAGTTGAGGGCTGGGAGGAAGGCAGTGTGGTCTACTGGTTAGAGCTGAGAGGGCTGGGAAGGAGACAGTGTGGTCTAGTGGTTACAGCTGAGAGGCTGGGAGGGAGGCAGTGTGGTCTAGTGGTTAGAGTTGAGGGCTGGGAGGGAGGCAGTGTGGTCTAGTGGTTAGAGCTGAGAGGCTGAGAGGGAGGCAGTGTGGTCTAGTGGTTAGAGCTGAGAGGCTGAGAGGGAGGCAGTGTGGTCTAGTGGTTAGAGCTGAGAGGCTGAGAGGGAGGCAGTGTGGTCTAGTGGTTAGAGCTGAGAGGGAGGCAGTGTGGTGTGGTGGAATGAGGTTTGGTCGTCTCAAGCTAGCCCTTCCTTGGAAATGGGTCGCGTCACAACAAACAATCAAACAGTTGTTAAAAACAACCATGTAGTGACCCAGCCCCTATAAACCTCACAATAGAAGCATGCATTTGTACCTAGTATTTAGTATTCCTCATCGAAGACACCTCTCTAGATGTAAGGAGACATTGTGATTGATGGACACATGGCAGGCAGGCTCCGGCAGGTCACTTGTGTGGTGATGTGCATCTCTCTGCTCCTCTCTCCCAGGTACTTTGAGCCCATCTTCAATGCCAGTGGCGGGCCTGAACTGGTGCAGCAGTATGGAGATTGGTTCTCCTTCGACTTGAACCCGCGAGCACAGATCTTCCATCGCAACCACAGCCAGGTCATCGACATGGAGTCCATGATCCGCCTAATGAGGTCAGGGCCCTGGGCAGCACGGGCTACTGGAGTGGGAGGCTGTGAGGCCTAGTGCTCTGAGCTGAGCAAGTGGGAGGGGGCAGTGTTGTCTAGTCTAGTGGTTAGAGCTGAGGGACTGGGAGGGAGGCAGTGTGGTCTAGTCTAGTGGTTAGAATTGAGGGGCTGGGAAGGAGACAGTGTGGTCTAGTGGTTAGAGCTGAGAGACTGGGAGGGAGACAGTATGGTCTAGTGGTTACCAACAGAACTGAAAAACCTATTAGACAGATGTGATTGTCCTAAACGTTTAAACAGATTTAGAATTTTGGTAATGTCTCCGGTAATCCATAACAAGAGTAGAGTTTAAATGAAATGACTACAGTGTCAATGTGTGCAAGATTATTGTTAATAAGGAATAGACTCTGAATACTGAATATTAAATACATGCCCTGGATATCTACTGCTGTACAGCCAGCGGGTATTGTATATGTCTTATAGAGTTTAAACATTTAGAATTTGAGAATGCATGGCCTAGAGGTTAGAGCCAATGCTTGGTCACTAATTCCATCTCTTTCTCGGTTTTATTGTCAGATACAATAACTTCATGGAGGACCCTCTCTCTGTGTACCAGGGCTGTGACCCCCCTCACAATGGGGAGAACGCCATCTCCACCCGCTCGGACCTCAACCCGGCCAACGGGACGTACCCCTTCGGAGCCCTGAAGCAGAGACCACACGGAGGCACTGACATGAAGGTGAGGAGCTGGGTTCAACAGCACTCCCTCCTCTGGGGGTTAGGGAGGCATTGCAGTTCAGTGTCCTGACTTTGAGAAACTCAGATATACACTAAATCAGACTTGGGACAATTCCAATTGGAATTGTGCAATTTGTAATGAATTGCAGTTACAATGTAATTGTGCAGTTTGTAATGAATGTAATTGTAGGTGAACCTGTAATTGTACATTTGAATGGATTGCAGTTCAATTGCAATCATTATTGTATTTTCAATCATTTTTGGTGACTCCATTTGTTTGCAAAAAATAAGTTCTATAGTTTGTTTCTGTATTTGTACCTGTGATTATTGCTTGATTATTTAAAATAGATTTTAATGTGGGTAGCTGTTTGTTACTTGTAGTTGCAATTTCAGCAAACGATTCTGCTGTAATTATAATTGTATTTACCCCAGGTGTCCATCAGGGAGCAGGATTATCCACTTCTAAAATCCCACCTGCTTTCCATGCACTCGCATGCACTACAAACACAAATGAAACCCTCCAGGCAGTGTTATTTTAAGGGAATTGCAGCTAACAGAATAGTTTGCTCTGTTCTGCACATCTCTTCATTACACTGTGTAGGTCTCAAATGTGCCGTTCTGAAAGAAACATGTTTTAGTAAACATCTGCTTCTCCACCAAGTTTAACAAATCTGTTTGCAAGACCTGCTTTTGGATTGTCTTGCACTTCCTGGTCATTTCACCTGGAGAGTGAGTGTCCTCACCCCTGTCAGTAACCAATCAGCTGCTTCCATTACTCTGCCAAGCTCTGCTGATGGTTCAGTGCTTTGACCTCAAAGACACTCCTGAGGTGAATAAGTAAAGCAGCAACAGAAATTCTGAGGCATAGAGCTGAGACCTTTCTGTAACATGTCCTGTTTAACAATGAAAATACATTTCAGAACCTCACACTTAAAGGGTATATAAGGACCTTTTTATTTTATTGTGTTACATGTTTTCATGTGTTGCTACAACTGTTTACTTAAGGTGTGTATTGTTTTAATTTTTTTTTTTTTACATTTTGACCACTTTTTTTAAACTTTTAAATTGCATTCCCTGCCTCAAGATGGCTTCCCATGTACCTGCATGGACCTCTCAGAACTACATTTCCTATCATCCTCCTGCTCACTGGTAAATCCATCTAAGTTACATATGTGAGCAGGAGGATGATGGGAAATGTAGTTCTGAGAGGTCCATGCGGGTACATATGAAGCCATCTTGAGGCAGGGAATGCAATTTAAAAGTTTAAAAAAGTGGTCAAAATGTTTAAAAAAAACACCTTACTTAAACAGTTGTAGCAACACATTGGAACACTCTGCGTGACAGTCCTTTCTGTCAAGTTCAAACTCTTCTCATAAATTTTGTTGTTGATAATAAATCACTGTGCTTAGCGGTTTTCAATACATTCATACACTTTTTCTGATTTCTCTCCCCCTCTAGGTCACTTCCTTCTCCCTGTATCGAGACTACCAGCTCCTGGCTGTCAGCGGGCCCACGTGGGACCAGGTGCCCCCTTTCCAGTGGAGCTGCTCCCCCTACAGCCGGCTGCTGCACATGGGGCACCCTGACACCTGGGCCTTCCCTGTGGTGAGGGTGTGCTGGGGCTGAGGGGAGGGCAGGAAACCTGGTCAACCTTTCCTTACCACACCTCAAAGCAATGCCTTGCTTTTATCTGCTTCATGAAACCAATATGAAAAACACCCATTCTTATTCCAATATCTTATATAGATGTGTAACATGCATTTTGAATTGTGCAGTATGAGTTCTGATGCGCATTTTTAAACTAGCTTTTAAACACATTTCCACCTGCGCTGTGAAACCAGTCTGTAAAACTCATCTTGTTACCAGTATCAAACTGGGCCGGTTCCATATGCAGTTTACAAACCAGTCTGCAGCCGGACATATCTCCAGTGTTTCCCTGGCAGGTTAACTTATTCTCAGTCCTCATGTTCAGCCCGCATGTTTTTCAGCATTCAGAGGTTTCAAAACCGGCTCTCGTGTCCCTCGTATCGGGCGCTCAGCAGATAACTGCCCCCGTCCGTGTGCTCTGGATATCTGCCAGCCCACACAGTCCCAATTCAAATCGATTCACGGGCAGGTTGAAATGTAGCTGCAGTTAGAAACCAACTGGACTGATTTCAGATCCCTTTTAAGAGATAGAAACTTCACAATGAGGGCTCTGGTTCTTCACAGGAGTATAACCCGTGTCCGCTGTTCTCATCTGGGCTGGTTCAGCGGTTCACTTTCGCAGCATACAGTTTAGTTTTGGGTGACTTTAATTATGTAAATATGTTTAATTTGGGCATGAACTGCTCCTGAAATTTGCTAAATAATTATTTTAGTACACAGTGCCTTGTGTATGCATATGTGTATATATGAGGAGTAAGATCATTCAATTTATTGCATACTCAATATATTAAATGCATGCATGGTCAGTACTGGCTAACCCACTAGATGGCAGTGTGGGTCTGAAGCTCTACTTTACTGTGTTGTGATGCTTGATGCAGCTTAGGTTAGACTTCCCATTGATTTAAAACAGTGTTGAATGCAAGTCTAAGACACCATTTTAAATATTGGTGTTTAATCCAATAGAGAATCATTACTGAGTTTTAAAGCGTTCTGATCTAACAAAAAAAGAAAGTAAAGCACTTTATTGAATGAATGTATTGTGTATATGATGGATTTAGATTACAGTCTATTTGTATATCAGAGAATAAACAAAGGACTCTACTGAAGCCAGCTCTTACTAGTCTTGTATTCCATTTAGAAACTAGAAATGTCCGAACATCTGACAAGAATGTTGTAATTGAAAAAGGTGCATCTTCTCACTAACACCCGCTGTGACACAAACATACAATACTGTCAGATGTAATTTGTTTTGATTTAAGAAATGTAGAATGAATATGATGTACACAATTAAATCACCCCCCCCCACACGTATCATTCGCGTAGTTTGGTTCCAATTCTTATTTTGTGTTTCAACACATCCTTGAGACTTGTTTTTATGAAGTTTGAGCTTCGCTTGTTTCACAGCCATTATCACATGCTTCCTGTTAGTCTCCAGGAGGCCTGTTTCCATCGGCAACGGGAGACTAAAGGTATGAGAGTGGGACTGCTGAAACAATATGTTAGTAAGCTACTTGTTACAGTTAATGAACTAACAGCGCCTCTTTTAATAAAGCATGACCACAACACTTGCGCCAGTAACAGACTCCAGCCGCAGCACCCCATACAAACCTTGCTGTTTTCACAGCTCTACGTAGCTCTTTCAGGAACCTGTCGACAGGCCTGGGCTTGCATTTTCATATGATTGGCTAAATAAAAATGTCTGTGTAATTATGAATGTGGTCAATAAATAATTTGAACTTTTATATAAATAAAATACAATATTAATAAAAATACAAAGCTTTGAAGTCTAGTGCACAAAGGTTTTGACAAAAGTGCGCAGTTTGATTTGAGGGGGGGAAGAGATGATTTTACAACCACCATATGTTCCTCCTTGTGTTACAAAATAACAAACCCTCACTTAAACTGTACACAGCTCACAGGAAACTATGTGGGGGCTTCTTACTGGAACGCACAAGGAAAATCTCAGTGGCACATGTGACAGAGAGAGAAAGAATTCGAACTGTAAATCTCCCTCCCGACCAAGAAAGGCGCTGGGTAAGGTTGATCGTATGCTTCCTCCGAGATGGACTGCCTTGACGATAGGCGGAAACCGGAAGGTGACCATATTAGGGGGAGCGCGTAGTTGCATGTACCTGGAAGGATTTCATTGCAATCAGCTGCGGGTTGTTTGCAAGGAGGAGGTTCTGGGTACAAAAGGGGAGCAGCTACGTTAGTACGCCCTTGCGCTGATGACAGTATCCAGCCGGAGCCTGTGTCTTGTTATTTGTTTTGTGTTTTGTCTCAACCAGAGGAGGAGTGAGAGTCGGGAGCTGCAGCCGCTGAGCCAGCACTAAAGACCCGGAGCACGCCCCTCACAGCACAACACAACACAGCACAGCACAGCACCAGCACTCACCACGTCCCCGGAGAAAGAGCACAGTTTCGTGCACGGAGGATTGTGGTCACAGGAGTGTTATTATTATTATTATTATTATTATTATTATTATTATTATTATTATTATTATTATTAGTATTATTTTGTGTTTACAACAAATAAACACGGACTTTTTGGGAGAACTCCTGCCTGGACTTTCACTTGTGTTTTACACCACTCACATCCTGTTCACAAGTGGTGTCAGAAACGGGATTTCACGATGGACCCAGCAGCACTGAACACCATGATGGAGGCTCAGGCACGGAGGCATGAGGAGACCTTGGCAGCGGTGATGGAAAGGATGAATGCCATGTTCCTCGCGCCAACCAGAGGAGGGAACCGTGGCTGAACCAACAGTGGCTCCTCCAAAACCCAAAGTGGTGAAGATGTCGCTGGAGGATGATCCCGAGGCCTATTTAACATCTTTTGAAAGACAGGCGACAGCAGCCCTATGGCCTCGGGAGTGGTGGGCTACCCAGCTGGGACCCAATCTGATCGGGAAGCCCAGGCAGCCTACCATGCTTTAACCCATGAACAAGCCATGGATTACGATGTGGTAAAGAAAGCCATCCTTCAGCGACTGGATATAACAGAGGAGACGCACCGCCGGTTCCGGGAGTACCAACGCCCGCAGGAGTCCGACCCGAGTCATGGCCCAGCAGTTGGTGGACCAGGTGACCCGGTGGCTCTGCCCTGGCGAGCTTAACAGCTGAAGAGGTGACCGAACTGGTCACCATTGAACAGTTTATACAGTTGCTGGGGCCAGAGGCCAGCAATTGGGTCAGCCGGCACCGCCCACCACGCTGGACGCAGCGGTCAGGTTGGCCGAGGGATATGAGGACTCCATGCCCACACCGCTGCCCACCCCGATACATCCGACGCCGACCTTCATCAGACCCAGGATGGCAGGCCCAAGGCCGGGCCCCTTCACCCACGCACACCCTTCCCTACCGACCAGCACCTTCTCAGTCCCCAACGGGTGGCCTCGCTCCACAACACTGGAGGCCGAGGTCAAACCCCAGCTGGGGTAGAACAGGGCCCTCTCCCGCTGCCAGGTCGGCAGCGGGACAATCAGGCTCCGTGGGCCTTCCCTCTGGAATGTTACCGTGCCATGGGGTCGGCCACCTTGCCCGGAATTGCCCCTCAGCAATGGAGTGTGGTGCGGCTTCAGATTATTTGGTACCGCGACAGGTAAGTCCAGGGGTAATGCTTGGGAGGGACCTTGTATTGTTGATGTGCGGGTTGGTAATGTGAGCACCCACGCATTAGTGGACTCAGGGTGTGGGCAGACCTTGATTTCGAAACTCTCTTAGAAGGGGTACCTTGGTGGTCACGTGGGTTAGTGGTCATCTCCTGTATCCATGGAGATAGCAAGGACTACCCCTCACTAAATTAGATGTGACAGTTGGTAGTCACACCCGCCGTAATTGTGGCGGTGGCAAAAGGTTGCCATACCCGGTTATTTTAGGTCGAGACTGGCCATGTTTCGAATAATTATAAACCAAAAGGTACAGCCAGTCTCCGGTAAGACCATAGGAGCAGCAGGGGAAACTATTGGGGATATCTTTCCGCTGCATGCTGATCTGTTTCCTCTCGGTTCCGCCCAAAAAACTAAACGAGAGAGAAGGGTGGAAAAATGGGAGGGCGATCAATGAAACAAGGTTGGGGTTTGGTGGGAGACTCCTCCACGCCTGATAAACGCCAGGGAAAGGGGATTGGGATCCAGTGTGACCGACCGGGCCGGGTTACTGAGACCCCAAGTGCTGAGGCTACCATATCCCCGCCGATATACCGAAGGTCTGGGACCGAGATGTTGATCTAGCGTATGAACAAAAAATGATCCTACGCTGGCTAACCTCTGGGGGCAGGTTTGGTCTATCGAGGGAAGGAAGTAGATGGCACTCGGCCGCCACCTACCCTCACCACATTGTGCTTGGGCATTTGCTGTATAGAGTATCCCGAGCCCCGAGCACAGGGCAGACTGTAACACAATTACTCGTTCCTCAGTCTTTTCGACATGAGATCATGCGGTTGGCTCATGATGTCCCTTGTTCGGGCCACTTAGGTAGGGAAAAGACTCAGGAACGAATATTGGCTCGATTTTACTGGGCGGGAGTGTACAGTGAGGTGAAGCGGTATGTGGCGACCTGTAGGGAGTGCCAACAGTAGCGCCGGGCGGGTTCGCCCGCCCCATTGGTTCCACTGCCTCTGATCAATATTCCCTTTGAACGCATTGCAATGGATATAGTGGGCCCATTGAGCCAGTCTGACTGTGGATATACGCATATTTTAGTAGTGGTGGACTACGCGACCAGATATCCAGAGGCAGTACCATTGAGGTCCACTAGTGCATTGGCGATTGCAAAAGAGTTAGTGCAGATCATAGCGAGAGTAGGGATCCCCAAAGAAATTCTGACTGATCACGGAACTAATTTTATGTCACGGTGTTTAAAAGAACTGTATAAATTATTACAAATTCGATCCATTCGACCTCCGCTTATCACCCGCAATCGGATGGTTTAGTGGAACGCTTTAATCAGACATTGAAGCAGATGCTGAGGCGGTTTGTCAACCAGGAGCAAAAACATTGGGCTAAACTCCTTCCCTACCTGATGTTTGCAGTGAGAGAGGTGCCTCAGAGCTCGACCGGTTTTCTCCCTTTGAGCTGCTGTATGGGAGACAACCACGAGGTGTCCTTGATCTTGTAAAGGAAGGATGGGAAGAGCAAAATAAAGATGCTAAAAACATAGTGAAATATGTAATTATGTTAAGAGATCGCCTGCAATTGGTTGGTCATTTGGCACACGAGAACTTAAAACAGGCTCAGCATCGGCAAGAGCAGCAGTACAATAAACAAGCACGGATTCGGACTTTTCGCCAGGAGATAAGGTACTGCTGCTACTTCCCACTTCGAGTCTAAACTGTACGCTAAGTGGCAGGGACCATATGAGGTGATGCGGGCAATTGGTAATGTAAACTATGAAATCAGACAACCCGATCGCCGTAACAAAACAGAAATTTATCATATTAATTTATTAAAACCCTACAATGAAAGGGAGGCCCTGTTTATAGCCAATGACAGTATAGAAGAGGATTTTGGTCCCTCTGTCAGTACACCAGCTACAGTTAACATTCCGATGGGGAACAATTACTTCCTGATCAGAAGTGTGAACTCCGTGGGTTAGTGAAACAATTTGGTGATGTTTTTTCTGACTTGCCTGGCAGAACTAATATGATTGAACATGCTATTATTACTCCAGCAGGTGTCAGGGTTCGAGAGAGACCGTGATCGAATCCCGGAGAGCCGCAGGGGTGCCGCTGGTCGGGAGGTGGGGAATATGCTCGAGCTTGGAGTCATTGAGCCTTCCCGAGCGAGTGGAGCAGCCCGATAGTGATGGTGCCTAAGAAGGACGGCTCCACTCGGTTCTGCGTGGATTTCAGAAAGGTTAATGCCATCTCCAAGTTTGATGCATATCCCATGCCTCGGTGGACGAGCTCCTCGACCGACTGGGAGGAGCGGTTAATTTCGACTTTGGATCTGACGAAGGGATACTGGCAAATTCCACTGACCCAGAGTTCGCAAGAGAAAACTGCTTTCTCTACCCCAGATGGCTTGTTCCATTTCCAGACCATGCCCTTCGGGTTGCATGGAGCCCCAGCTACCTTTCAGAGACTGATGGACCAGGTCCTAGCGCCCCATCAGCAGTATGCCGCTGCATACATTGATGACGTGGTGATTTTCAGCTCTACCTGGAGAGAGCATATTATTAGACTTTCGGCCGTCCTACAGTCTCTGAGGGAGGCGGGCTGACGGCTAATCTGGGCAAATGTGCATTCGGCAAACAAGAAACCCAGTATCTTGGCTTCCTTATGGGTAATGGGCGGTAAAGCCGATCGCTTCTAAAGTCCAGGCTCTAGTGGAGACGGCGATCCCGAGAACCAAACCGCAGGTGAGATCACTATTGGGGTTAGCAGGCTATTATCGCCGCTTTATCCCCGAGTATGCCACCATAGTTAACCCCTTGGTAGAGCTCACCAAAAGACGGCTCCAAAAATAGTTAGGTGGACAGGGAGTGTCAGGGGCCTTTGACACGATTAAGAGGAGACTATGCCAGGCCCCAGCACTTATTTCACCAGATTTCAGTAAGGAGTTCATCCTCCAGACCGATGCCTCCCAGATTGGTCTGGGGGCGGTCCTGTCCCAGCAAGTTGACGGAGTGGAACACCCGATTATTTACATGAGCAAAAACTGGCTCCACGGGAGATTAACTACTCCGTCATTGAGAAGGAGTGTTTGGCCATCAAATGGGCCACTCACGCCTTCGCTATTACTTGCTGGGGCGTTCTTTCACTCTTGTCACTGATCATGCTCCTTTAAGGTGGTTGCACACGATGAAGGACAATAACGCCGGATAACTCGGTGGTATCTGGCGCTGCAACCCTTCCACTATACCGTGAAACATCGTGCGGGTAAGGAGCATCAAAATGCAGATTTTTTCAAGGGAGGGGGCCCATTGGGGAACTTAGCATTGGCGAGTGTGCCTTCGGCATCACTCTGAGGGGTGAGATGTGTGACAGAGAGAGAAAGAATTCGAACTGTAAATCTCCTCCCGACCAAGAAAGGCGCTGGGTAAGGTTGATCGTATGCTTCCTCCTAGATGGACTGCCTTGACGGTAGGCGGAAACCGGAAGGTGACCATATTAGGGGAGCGTAGTTGCATGTACCTGGAAGGATTTCATTGCAATCAGCTGCGGGTTGTTTGCAAGGAGGAGGTTCTGGGTACAAAAGGGGAGCAGCTACGTTAGTACGGCCCCTTGCGCTGATGACAGTATCCAGCCGGAGCCTGTGTCTTGTTATTTGTTTTGTGTTTTGTCTCAACCAGAGGAGGAGTGAGAGTCGGGAGCTGCAGCCGCGGAGCCAGCACTAAAGACCCGGAGCACGTCCCTCACAGCACAACACAACACAGCACAGCACAGCACCAGCACTCACCACGTCCCCGGAGAAAGAGCACAGTTTCGTGCACGGAGGATTGTGGTCACAGGAGTGTTATTATTATTATTATTATTATTATTATTATTATTATTATTATTAGTATTATTTTGTGTTTACAACAAATAAACACGGACTTTTTGGGAGAACTCCTGCCTGGACTTTCACTTGTGTTTTACACCACTCACATCCTGTTCACACACAACAATCCTGTGTTAATGTTGTTATGATAAGAGGTTACAACTAGGGAGTCGAGAACAAAATATCTTTATTTCATTTTGAGATTAAAAACTGTCATATCAGTTCATCTCTGTTTAATTGCATATTTTAAAAATGATTACAATAAATAAATCCATCTTAATAAAGCCTCTAATAATACTGATGTTTTAGTAAAAACCTTTTGTTTGGCAATTTCTAGATTCATTTCTGTTCTATCATGTACTCTTTATTAAACAGAGCTATGAAGCTCACACTTCCCTACAGGAGTATAACATTGGTTAGACTGTTGTATTTAGCTTGATTCTAGGGCTAATAGGGTAATAATAATCAAATAGGTTGACTGGTTGCCACTATAAAAAAAGAATAAATCATGTATTTGATAAGGTCTTTGTTTATTCATGAAACGTTGCTGTTTGTGCACGATGTTTAAAAATTGCTTGGATTATATATATATATATATATATATATATATATATATATATATATATATATATATATATATATATATATATATATATATATATATACAGTACTGTGCAAAAGTTTTAGGCAGGTGTGAAAAATGCTGTAAAGTAAGAATGCTTTCAAAACTAGACATGTTAATAGATTATATTTATCAATTAACTAAATGCAAAGTGAGTGAACAGAAGAAAAATCTAAATCAAATCCATATTTGGTGTGACAACCCTTTGCCTTCAAAACAGCATCAATTCTTCTAGGTACACTTGCACAAAGTCAGGGATTTTGTAGGCATATAGTCAGGTGTATGATTAAACAATTATACCAAACAGGTGCTAATGATCATCAATTCAATATGTAGGTTGAAACACAATCATTAACTGAAACAGAAACAGCTGTGTAGGAGGAATAAAACTGGGTGAGGAACAGCCAAACTCAGCTAACAAGGTGAGGTTGCTGAAGACAGTTTACTGTCAAAAGTCATACACCATGGCAAGACTGAGCACAGCAACAAGACACAAGGTAGTTATACTGCATCAGCAAGGTCTCTCCCAGGCAGAAATTTCAAGGCAGACAGGGGTTTCCAGATGTGCTGTCCAAGCTCTTTTGAAGAAGCACAAAGAAACGGGCAACGCTGAGGACCATAGACGCAGTGGTCGGCCAAGGAAACTTACTGCAGCAGATGAAAGACACATCATGCTTACTTCCCTCGCAATCGGAAGATGTCCAGCAGTGCCATCAGCTCAGAACTGGCAGAAAACAGTGGGACCCTGGTACACCCATCTACTGTCCGGAGAAGTCTGGTCAGAAGTGGCCTTCATGGAAGACTTGCGTCCAAAAGCCATACCTCCGTCGTGGAAACAAGGCCAAGCGACTCAACTATGCACGAAAACACAGGAACTGGGGTGCAGAAAAATGGCAGCAGGTGCTCTGGACTGATGAGTCAAAATTTGAAATATTTGGCTGTAGCAGAAGGCAGTTTGTTCGCCAAAGGGCTGGAGAGCGCATACCGAATGAGTGTCTGCAGGCAACAGTGAAGCATGGTGGAGGTTCCTTGCAAGTTTGGGGCTGCATTTCTGCAAATGGAGTTGGGGATTTGGTCAGAATAAATGGTCTCCTCAATGCTGAGAAGTACAGGCAGATACTTATCCATCATGCAATACCATCAGGGAGGCATCTGATTGGCCCCAAATTTATTCTGCAGCATGACAACGACCCCAAACATACAACGAAAGTCATTAAGAACTATCTTCAGCGTAAAGAAGAACAAGGAGTCCTGGAAGTGATGGTATGGCCCCCACAGAGCCCTGATCTCAACATCATCGAGTCTGTCTGGGATTACATGAAGAGAGAGAAGCAACTGAGGCTGCCTAAATCCACAGAAGAACTGTGGTTAGTTCTCCAAGATGTTTGGGCCAACCTACCTGCCGAGTTCCTTCAAAACTGTGTGCAAGTGTACCTAGAAGAATTGATGCTTGATGCTGTTTTGAAGGCAAAGGGTGGTCACACCAAATATGGATTTGATTTAGATTTTTCTTCTGTTCACTCACTTTGCATTTAGTTAATTGATAAATATAATCTATTAACATGTCTATTTTTGAAAGCATTCTTACTTTACAGCATTTTTTCACACCTGCCTAAAACTTTTGCACAGTACTGTATATATATATATATATATATATATATATATATATATATATATATATATATATATATATATACAGTACTGTGCAAAAGTTTTAGGCAGGTGTGAAAAATGCTGTAAAGTAAGAATCCTTTTCAAAAATAGACATGTTAATAGATTATATTTATCAATCAACTAAATGCAAAGTGAGTGAACAGAAGAAAAATCTAAATCAAATCCATATTTGGTGTGACCACCCTTTGCCTTCAAAACAGCATCAAGCATCAATTCTTCTAGGTACACTTGCACACAGTTTTTGAAGGAACTCGGCAGGTAGGTTGGCCCAAAACATCTTGGAGAACTAACCACAGTTCTTCTGTGGATTTAGGCAGCCTCAGTTGCTTCTCTCTCTTCATGTAATCCCAGACAGACCTCGATGATGTTGAGATCAGGGCTCTGTGGGGCCATACCATCACTTCCTGGACTCCTTGTTCTTCTTTACGCTGAAGATAGTTCTAATGACTTTCGCTGTATGTTTGGGGTCGTTGTCATACTGCAGAATAAATTTGGGGCCAATCAGATGCCTCCCTGATGGTATTGCATGATGGATAAGTATCTGCCTGTACTTCTCAGCATTGAGGTGACCATTAATTCTGACCAAATCCCCAACTCCATTTGCAGAAATGCAGCCCCAAACTTGCAAGGAACCTCCACCATGCTTCACTGTTGCCTGCAGACACTCATTCGTGTACGCTCTCCAGCCCTTCGGCGAACAAACTGCCTTCTGCTACAGCCAAATATTTCAAATTTTGACTCATCAGTCCATAACACCTGCTGCCATTTTTCTGCACCCCAGTTCCTGTGTTTTCGTGCAGAGTTGAGTCGCTTGGCCTTGTTTCCACGTCGGAGGTATGGCTTTTTGGCCGCAAGTCTTCCATGAAAGCCACTTCTGACAAGACTTCTCCGGACAGTAGATGGGTGTACCAGGGTCCCACTGTATTCTGCCAGTTCTGAGCTGATGGCACTGCTGGACATCTTACATCATGAAGGGAAGTAAGCATGATGTGTCTTTCATCTGCTGCAGTAAGTTTCCTTGGCCGACCACCGCGCTCACGGTCCTCAACTTTGCCTGTTTCTTTGTGCTTCTTCAAAAGAGCTTGGACAGCACATCTGGAAACCCCTGTCTGCCTTGAAATTTCTGCCTGGGAGAGACCTTGCTGATGCAGTATAACTACCTTGTGTCTTGTTGCTGTGCTCAGTCTTGCCATGGTGTATGACTTTGACAGTAAACTGTCTTCAGCAACCTCACCTTGTTAGCTGAGTTTGGCTGTTCCTCACCCAGTTTGATTCCTCCTACACAGCTGTTTCTGTTTCAGTTAATGATTGTGTTTCAACCTACATATTGAATTGATGATCATTAGCACCTGTTTGGTATAATTGTTTAATCATACACCTGACTATATGCCTACAAAATCCCTGACTTTGTGCAAGTGTACCTAGAAGAATTGATGCTGTTTTGAAGGCAAAGGGTGGTCACACCAAATATGGATTTGATTTAGATTTTTCTTCTGTTCACTCACTTTGCATTTAGTTAATTGATAAATATAATCTATTAACATGTCTATTTTTGAAAGCATTCTTACTTTACAGCATTTTTTCACACCTGCCTAAAACTTTTGCACAGTACTGTATATATATATATATTAATGTTGTAACATGGTAATAGGTTGCATTCGCATCTGCGCTTCTGCCCAGCTGAAACGGCATGCTTTATCACCACAGCACATGGGATTAGTGGAGTAGCAGTTTCTGAGGTCGACTGCACCCTTTCTATTCGACTAGTCCACAATTCAGTGCTATCTCTAGCTGGACATACTGCTGTGAAACTTAAATTCAGCCTGATATTAGTTACAAGCAGCTGTCTTCTGATCCACTCAAAGTTGTTTAAACTGAAAGTACCTATTCACAAGCCCTCCACTGTGAGCATGTTTCTCTGTAATGTTGCGCTTCATTTTTTCCCTGCGTTGTTCTGAGTGAGATCTTAAGTTAAGGCACGTGACGAGCATTAGTCCCCGACAAAGCAATTAGTGAAATGTGTGAGGGGCTACGGGCCGATTTCTTGACGAATGCTGCCAGTAGCCAATAGGACAAGTTAGCAGCAATGACGACAAAGAGAAAGGCTGTCCCCCGAGGTGTGGAGCTTCAAAATAGAGGAAAGGATGGTGGAGATGTGGCAGGAACACCCGTGTCTCTTTGACATAAGTGACATTTCCTATCATGATCGCTCATTGAAGGAGCAAATATGGAGGGAAATTGCTTTGGAACTTCAGGTACCTAAGTAAATAATTGTTATAACTTGTTAACGCCGAAGCAGATACTGTGTGTGGTAGTGTGTGCTCTCATTGCAATCCATTTCTACAGTCACTCGATATCCCTTTCAAACCCCTGCTGTATGCTTGTATTGCTAATCTAATCAAATACGAGGAGGAGGGGTGCGCGTCTGTGTGGTGAAATAGAGAGAAATTAGATTACGTTGTTGCATATTTAAACCTTAACAAACTTGTTGTAGCCACTTTTAAAGTTGTAGAGTCTGTTCAAAAGCGCAACACTCGCTCGTAGTACAAACTATTTATAAAAGTCTTCAAATTATTCATCAGAATTTGGTATTCTGATGAAAATCGCTTGACGGCCAATCTCCCACGCCAATCTTTTAATCTAATAAATATTTTGTACTACGAGCGAGTGTTGCGCTTTTTGAACAGATTCGATTTTGTTATTTTGAATGCACCTCGACTCGGTTCAGAGCACAGACGTCAAGGAAATAAATAGTGACATTACTATAATGTTATAACTGTTAGAAACGGTATTTGTTTGTTTGTTTTTATCGCAATATTGAACATTTGTGCAGCAGTCTATGGCCCTGAAGTATAAGTTCTCGTGCTGGAATTTGCAGAGTATGAAATTAGCAATATCCACGGTCCTATTATACACAAGTAGTACTTACATATTCAAAATGCATGACTGTATGCTTTCAATTATATTGATATGAAGCATTATACTGTAATATGTATTTATAATAATTTTTGGTCAGTGGTAGAAGTCCAAACAAAAGCATCCTCTCTGCGGACACAATAGGGAAAGCTGCCGAGACCTCGTCACACACAGTGGCAGTGGGGCAAAAGACCTCACTTCCAGGCAGATGTGGATTTTAAAGAATCTTGAATTCTTAAAGCCATGCTTGTGCACCGTCATAGTGAAACCAGTTTGGAAGCAAGTAAAATATATTTTTTAATGAGAATATTTTTCTAGTATTTAATGTTTTCATATCAGAGAAAAATATTCTCACGTCCTCTTTTGTCTTCAGCCTTGGTAGCGGTAGGTACTTAGAGCTCAACTGTTTGTACTCATTAAGCTTAGGCTTGAGAAGCTGGTTTTTGCCCCTTCTCCGAGTTTATTTCAGTTGTAATTACTATTATTTCGATATTTCGGGTTATATAATTGTATATATATAATTTATATTACATTATATATTCCTTCACGCTTTGCTTGCATCGCGTTTCTGTTATTACTCGTGGTCTCCGTCTTTCCTTTACTATAATTACTTTGTAATTGTTATCGTGTGTTTTTTGGGTTTTTGTATATATTTTATATTTGTTGAATATATATATATATATATATATATATATATATATATATATATTTGTTAGGACGCGCGTTGCGTTGGCCTTTGGCCACGCTCCCTTTGCAGCCTCGGTCTTGCCTGGCTAGACCGCGTGTGTGTAGAGCCTGCTCTGCAGCCTCTATATATTACTCCACTGCGGTGTGTTCCATCCCTACCGTGTGTAGCTGTACGCTTACAGTCACTAAGCACCATAGTGTTGCTGCAGCGTCCCACACAAAAAAAAAAAAAAAAAATCCCTTTTTTTTTTTCACCATTAGGAAGACGACCACCAAAGCACATATTCCCTTAGCACCTAGGTAAGTATATACAGCACCAGACACTGTACCAGCACTAGCGTCTCCGCTCTGCGGGTCAGCTGACGCTCAGGCGTCTCGTGCTAGCATGTTCACGCTTGGTACTCGCGACTCAGCGTGGTGTCAGCGCCTCGGCGCTGGTGCAGCGCCGGGCGCTTTGGGACTCGTGCTCGACGCCGACGCCGGTGCTCGACGCCGACGCCAGTGCTCGACGCTCGACGCTCGACGCACCTTAGGTGCTTAGCGCGCCGACGCCGGGTGCTTCGACGCTGAGCGCGCGCCGACGCTCGACGCTCGGTGCACGCACTCGACGCCGGCTGCTCGACGCCGGCGCGACGCACGCTCGACGCCGACGCCGGTGCGCCGACGCCGGTCGCACGCACCTCGACGCCGGTGCACGCGCACTCGACGCTCGGCGCCGACGCCGGTGCACGCACCTCGACGCTCGGCGTCGACGCCGGCGCCGACGCACCTCGACGCCGACGCTCGGTGCACGCACCTCGACGCCGGTGCTTCGACGCTCGACGCCGGTGCACGCACTCGACGTTGACGCTTTGGCGCCGACGCCGGTGCATCGACGCCTTAACAACAGTGGCAACCATGTCCGGGTTCCACCGCTAAGGCCACCTGCCAGGCAAAATTGCCAGCGAGCGATCCCCATGAGGACTGTGTGGCGTGCCTGGGACCAGAGCACGCCGCGCCTGCCTTAGCAGACAGATCGCTTTCGCGCATTGTCGCTAATTTTCAACAGCGCACTCTTCGCCAGAGGGCGAGGAAAGCGTGGGTGGCCATTCCCTTCCTCAGGGTCTTCTTACACCCTGTCTGTCCCGCCGTCATCCACGGCGACTCCGCCCGCCACACTGCGGGTATCCAGCAGCCCTTCCCAGCTTACAGCTGGCCAAAGATCTCCAGACCGTAGACATGCCCAGGAGCGTTCTCATAGCCCGCCTATTCGCCCCGAGGCTCCTCCCTCGCAGGGAACGCTCCCGCCGGTCACGGTCTCGCTCCCTGTCACCCCGCCGTAGGGGACGCTCCCGCTCTCCTCGGCGGGACAGGCGCTATAGGGACAAGTCAGGTGTGGCAGAGCTCACATCCAAGATGTCCCAGTTTATGGATGTGATGATGGGCCAGCAATCGTTGCTGATGTCCCTTACCAGCAGGGCACCACCAGCCGAACCACTTGCCAGTCAGCCGGGCGCTTCAGCCACAGCCTCTGGCCGTCCCTGTTGTCCAACAACCCCAAGGGGTATGGGATGTAGATGCCATTTCCAGGGATGCTTCTGAAGGAGAGCCTCTCCTTGAGGAGGACAGTGTGGAAACTGACCTGGCATCCCAGCACTCCGAGCAAGACACTGACTCGGAGGTGCTGGACACCAGTGATCCATTGTGGTCATTGGTGGAGCGAGCAACTCGTCACCTGGGAATTGAGTGGCCAGCCGTGGAATTACCTCGGCGGTCGCTGTTTGAGTCGCCATCGGTACGGTCTCCACTGCCCAGGACGCCCCTGCCTTCCCTGATTTCATTAAGGAGGTACAGTCCACCTGGGGCCCCTGCTTCTTCACCGGCAACTTCGCGGAAGGCCTCCCGCTTGCCATGCAGGGAGCGAGTGAGGCTGGTCTGGCGCCCTTTCCACCGGTCGATGCTGCTTTTGCAGCCCTGGTTAAGACCCCGACACTTTCGGTCTGGTTAAGGACCCTGCATGTCCTAACAAGCAGTGCAGGACCACTGAGATCCATTTAAAGAAGGGCTACTTAGCGGCTACAGAGGCAGTTCGGTTGTCCAACGTGGCCAGCCTCCTTTCAGTTTACCAGGCGCCCCTGGTGAAGGATCTCCCAGAGCACCCATCGGCGCCTCTGAGGGCGGAATTGGCGCTGGTCGCACAACTCCTTGTCAAAATAGCCCAGTTGAACGCACGGGCTCAAGGCAGGAGTATTGCTTCCCTGGTGGTCGCCAGAAGGCAGCTCTGGCTCTCGCAGGCGAGAGTTCAAGAGCCTGACAAGGCCCCTTTGTTAGATGCCCCTATTACGCCAGGGCACACGCTTGGCCCAGCGGTGGAGGAGATGCTCCAACGCTCTGTTAAGGCCCGGAGGCATCTCAGCAAATGGCTAAGATGTGGCCGCATAAGCCCTTCCAGCCAAGGCGCCAACAGGAGCACCAGTGGCGAGAGCACCACCGCAGCACCAGCCACGGCCAGGGGTACTAAGACCTCTCCCTCAAGCACAGCAGCGCGGTCAACCTCCATTTTCAAGACCGCAGCGCGGAGGGTGGCGCCCTAGAGGTGGTGGCAGGCCACGCCTCGGGCTCTGGCCAGGCCCCTCGCGAACGAGCCCAGCCTAAACAGCCCTGAGAACACCAGGCAGCTGTTAACCCGCCCCTACACTGTCTCCCAGCTCCAGTTCTGGCAACAATGCACCAACGACATCTGGGTGCACAAAACTATATCCACCGGTACACCCTTCAGTTCCAGTTAAAACCTCCCCTTCCGGGAGTGGTTGTAACTGCAGTGAAGGACTCGGTTCAGTCCTCAGCTCTGAATGTGGAAATACAGGCATTGCTCAGCAAGCGTGCCATTCAACAAGTAGACCCTGCTCTGATCGACCAGGGTTCTATTCCAAATACTTCCTGGTGCCCAAGAAGGACGGCGGGCTCCGCCCTATTTTAGATCTGCGAGTACTGAACAAATACCTGCGGGTGTTATCATTCAGGATGCTTACGCACAGGCACATCATCCAGTCAGTCCGACACGGCGACTGGTTCACCACCGTGGACCTGACAGATGCGCACTTTCACGCTCCCATCTGCCCAGGTCACAGGAAGTATCTGCGCTTCGCATTTCAGAGCAGGGTATACGAAGTTTTGTGTCCTTCCATTCGCCTGTCACTAGCTCCTCGAACCTTTTCGAAATGTATGGATGCCATTCTAGCTCCCTTGCGGGCTCAAGGTGTCCGACTGCTGAATTATCTGGACGACTGGCTCGTCTGCGCGCAGTCGAAGGAGCAGGTGGCACAGCACACAGTGATGGTTACAGACCATCTTCAGCGGCTAGGTCTGAAGATCAATTCAGAAAAGAGCCGCCTAGTGCCGAGCCAACAGACCGAATTCTTGGGTCTGCATCTGGACTCAGTGTCCATGGAAGCGACCCTGTCGACACAAAGAGTTGCCTCAATAGAGCGGTGTCTCTCCCTATTCAGGTTGAGACAAACAGTCAGCATGGAGCTGTGTCAGCGCATGCTGGGGTTGATGGCTGCCGCCTCACAAGCCCTTCCTTTGGGCTTACTACACCAGAGACCTCTGCAGGCCTGGTTCAATGCCTTCGCTGCATCCGCGGAGAGACAAACACCGCAGGCTAAGGGTATCCCGAGCCTGCTGGGAAGCGCCACGCTGGTGGAAAGTTCCGTCAAACCTCCGCCAAGGCGCACGCTTGGGTCCCATTTTCAGAAGGCAGGTCATCACGACCGACGCTTCCAACCACGGTTGGGGAGCGGTCTGGAACGGGACAGGGACCCGTGGAGTGTGGTCAGGACCCTGGAGGTCAGCCCACATCAATGCTCTGGAGCTCAGAGCGGTGGACCTCGCCCTCCGCCACTTCTTGCCAGTGCTTCTAGGCAAGCATGTGTTAGTGCGGTCAGACAACACCACAGTTGTGGCGTACATCAACCGCCAGGGCGGCTTGCGGTCCCCCGGTCTTCACCGGATGGTAGCACGGATGTTGCTATGGGCACAACCGCGTTTAACCTCTCTGCGTGCGGTTCACCTACCGGGCAGAGTCAATTACGCAGCGGATCTCCTATCCAGAGGAGGCCCTCTTGCCGGCGAATGGCGTCTCCACCCTCAAGTGGTAGAGCGCATCTGGGAATGGTTCGGCACAGCCCAGGTAGATCTCTTTGCTTCGCAAGAGACCACGCACTGCCCCCTATGGTTCTCAGTGAAGGATCTCGACAGCCCCCTAGGAGTCGATGCACTGGCTCACGAATGGCCGCCAGGGCTCCTATATGCGTTTCCACCGATCCCGATGCTCCCCGCCTTCTTAGAGAAGGTCAGGGTAGAGGAAGCGACAGTGATTCTAATCGCTCCTCGGTGGCCTCGGAGAATATGGTTCCCGAGTCTGGTGCAGTTGTTGCATGGTCGGCCGAGGGAGCTCCCTCTGCGAGCCGACTTGTTGTCCCAAGCCCAAGGAGGGCTATGGCACCCGAACCCCAAGCTCATGCAGCTATGGGCTTGGCCCCTGAACAGGAGCGCCTGTCAGCCTTAGGGCTCTCGACGGCGGTGATTTCGACCATTCAGAGTGCTAGAGCACCCTCTACTAGGTCGCAGTATACGTACAAGTGGCAGTTGTTTCAAAGTTGGTGTCTGGTGGAAGGCCATGACCCAATATCCTGCCCTATGGCAGTGATATTACAGTTTCTACAGAAACTGTTAGATGAGGGGAAATCTCCCTCTACACTTAAAGTGTACTTAGCCGCCATATCGGCTTGCCATGTACGTATTGACGGTTTATCACCAGGTTGCCATTTTCTGGCATCGCAGTTCCTGAAGGGCGCAAGACGTTTGCGGCCTCCAAGGACGACCAGTTTACCGTCATGGAGCCTTGACGTGGTGATGGAAGCCCTTACCAAGGCACCGTTCGAGGCTCTCCACAGCATGGACATGAAGCTCGTGTCTATAAAAACTGCGTTTTTGCTATCAGTGGTATCAGCAAAACGCGTGGGCGAGTTACACGCACTTTCAGTGCATTCATCATGTACTCGTTTCGCAGGAGACGGTTCTAATGTCTCCATGCGTCCAAACCCGGCCTTTTTACCCAAGGTCATATCCCCGTTTCATATGAACCAACCAGTCGAGTTGATGGCGTTCCATCCTCCTCCTTTTTCTTCCCCAGAGGAAGAACGGTTACACATGCTCTGTCCCGTGCGGGCATTGAGATGTTATATTGACCGTACAACGGCTGTGAGGCAAACTGAACAATTGTTCATATGCCATGGTTCTAGGACTTTGGGTCAGCCATTGTCTTAACAACGCCTTTCCCACTGGATAGTGGATGCTATTAAATTAGCTTATGAATCTGCAGGCCTTCCGCCACCAGGGCAGTTGAAGGCGCATTCCACTAGGGGTATGGCGACATCCTGGGCCCTCTTTAGAGGGGTGCCGGTGTCTGACATTTGCGCTGCAGCCAGTTGGGCTACACCGCATACTTTCATGAGGTTTTACCGGTTGAACGTGCTGGATTCCTCTGCTCCACTATTTGGAGCATCTGTACTACATTCTATGATGCCTCAGGATGCGGACGTATAGAGTGGTTCACAGCATGGTGTTGAATATTCCACCTTAGGACAGGTGTCATTGCGAGCATAGACGCTGAGGCGCAGCTTCGCATATGCGTAGATGTATTCCCTACGCAGTTGCGTTATGACGTAAGTCTGTTTTACTGCCGAGAATCCTCCCTCGCGACAGCTTGGGTACACTGTTCCCATATTTGATGGTTATTTTCGACTTGAAAGGGAAAGATAGGTTGCGGATGCAACCCCGGTTCCCTGATAGAGAAAATAACCATCAAGCCGCGTGGTCGCTCCAGAGGCCTTCACGGCCTGAAGAGCAAAAGAGGACGTGAGTCTCTGCGCGCTGCGTATAGTAAGCTCCCAAGGGGGCGGGCTTACGTGGCAGCTCGCGCAGAGGCCTATCGGCAGCTTTGCTATAAAAGCTCAGCCAATCCCTACTGCCTGACGGCAATATCCCATATTTGATCACAAATACCTGTCTGCAATCCAGCCAGTTCCAACTGGATCCTCCCCCGCCCCTCCATGCTTGCAGCTGGCTGTGATGACCTCTCTCTATATCTATATATATCTATATACATATACGCACACCCTTGCTCTGTAGCTACAGATAGTATACATTATGTTGCAGGCTTGGCTTCAGGCTGATGCTGTGTCACCAGAATCCAGGGCTGTTGAAAGGTCAAAATAAATCAAATGGTGCTTTTGTTTACTTTGTGATAAATATACTGTCAAGACCCTAAAGCAGACGAATCACAGGTGCACAATTTCCATAGATAATACCCTGTGTACAGAGGCACTGAAAATGAAGCCTCATTGTTAGCATGATGTATATCTCTGCTGACTTGATTTTATTTAGAGAACTACTTGTTAACGGCAAAGTAGAGGAACCTGGGGGAGGTGTGGAGACTGCCTGTCTGTCTGTTACAACTACAAAAGCATATAGGTAGAACATGTTGTTCTACTTTGCTGCTCAAGGATCTTGTTTTGTATCCACCCACTCTTGTCATTAAATGAGAATCATTTAATGACCAGGCTGCCAATGAGAGGAAAGTACCAGACACACCTCTCTGTTTGTGACATTCTCAGCAGCAGTGAGGGGTCACCCAGTCCACCGGGAGGCTTATGTTTGTGAACACAATTTTTTTAGATGATTTTCCAATATCCAGATCTTTGAGAGTCCTTCCATGTTCAGGATGTGCAGAAACACGTAATCCTGTCTGTGCACTTTGGGTAGAACAACTACTAATTGAGACGAGGTAGAAAAAAAACAACCAGGTCGACTAGTCGTCACTTTAAAGAAACATTAAGAAACATTGACAATGTCCGCTGCTCTGCTTGTGGACTAACTGTTTTGTAACACTTCCCCAGTCTCTCTGTATGCCTGCCCTGCCTTGCACCACAAGTGAAGTCCAAGATAAAGAGAGACAGAGTTTCCATTGCAGTTTAGAAACTCCAGATTATCTCTCCACTGTCGTCAGAATGAGACGTAGGACACGCATATCACGTACATTCCTCACGCACGCTATAGGAATTGCGCAGCCAAAAAAGAGTGGGTAAATCGTCTTGTCGCGCTAAAAAGCCAAGCAAATTGACCAGATACTGAGAGTCTTTTGCATGCAAACATGTTCAAAAGCCATACCTTATGTTGACGAGACTTCAGCCGTGAAGAGTCTGTATGTGAGGTAACCTTGCACTACTTTCTACCAAGCAGTCCTTTATTAACAACTAAGATCTGCTGGAAGTAACCCTGGCAAGCTTCTGTGACCAGATAGGGAAACAAATCAACATACAGTACGAGGGGTTTATGACACCATTTATTCAATGTTTCAAATGAGTGCCGTTTGACTAATAAAATGACAGTACTTTATAGATAAGTTGTTTTATAAACAAGATCATAAAAAAGGCTACATTAGGCTACATTAGGTGTGATTCGGGCAGACACATTTAAAATACATATTCATAATCTATATCCACACTAGCGGATCATACTGGCATTTTAACTTGCCGGTACCCTAGTGCTGCATTGACACTGAACGGTAAGTTCTACATTTGTTGTTTATATAATACTAATTATACATGTGACGTTTCAGTCGGTTAAATTGAATACATCAAACATGCATTTTTTAAATGATTATTATTTAAATATAGGAGTATCTTATTGTGTGGCACTTTATTACAGTTTTTGCAATATTTTCTGAATTAAGTAAAACCAGTGTCTCGAGAATATTTTGTTCCTCAACCATAATAAATGAGTAAAAGGAAAAGGGTGCAGCATATTTAAATTATAGGCTACATTCTCAGTCTACCTAGAAAATGTGTAATTGCTTAATTTTGTGTATCAGCGATACAAGGTAATGATATAATGTATAGTGCAATTGTCAATTTTATATAATAATTTAAAATATTGTGTATAGTTCTGTATTCTGTTACATGTTAGTGATGCCTTTCACTTGAGACACTGGGTTATGTGGGTCTACAGAACCTTGCACTGTGCATTAAGTGCTTCATGAGAGGCAGTGTGGTCTAGTGGTTAAAGTCCAGGGCTTGTAACCACAAGGTCACTGGTTCAAATCCCACCTCTGCTACTGACTGACTCACTGCGTGACCCTGAGCAAGTCACTTCACCTCCTTGTGCTCCATCCCGCGGATGAGATGTTAAATCAATGTCCTATCGGAAGTGACTCTGCATATAATGCACAGTTCACAGCCTACCTCTGTAAAGCACTTTGTGATGGTGGTCCACTATGAAAGGCGTTATAAAAATATATTATTATTCATGCGACTCGGCATCATGAACAAATGGCTTCACTTTAATTTAATAATTCAGTTCAGAGAATAATAGAGCTGTCTTTGTTTTAAATGTGCTGTAGACACGTAGGACGAGCAAGCGTACTGTCTTGTACTTCATAGCACTAAGACAGTCCACCTGAACAGGATCACCTCATGTCGGATTTGGTACGCTGCAATCAGGATCTTGTTTAGTCTGATTTAGCAGATGATCCACCTGTGGTGATTATCTTCTGGTACGATGCCATCGGGATTGACAAGTGTACTAACTGTAGTCTAAGCAAGTGGACTAAACCTGCTTAATCCGCTAGTTAGACACATCAAGTGGACTAACTTTGGTACGCTACAATCGACCCTCAGGGCCCTATCTTGAATTTATATGGGTTTATTTTCTGAAAATAACAATATAAAACAGAACAAAATCTGATTGCTCCTTTTTTTGCCATATAATGCTAACTCTACGGGCAAGAAAGCATTTTATTCTAAATCATATTTAGAACCTTTTTTTTTTCAAAAACATTCCAAAATTAATAATAATAATAACATTACAGCACTCTCAAGGTGTTTGGTGGCCTGTCATGTTTTAAAACGAAAATACATGTTTTCTTTAATATGTGTTTCTTTCAGAAGTGCACGTTACTTGTGTACTGAAGGGACGGGTACAACAGTGAGATTTACAGAATTATTTTGTTAGCTACAACTTCTTTAAGCAGAACTAAAACATCTTGTCCTAAGTCTCGAACATTGAAGTTGTCAGTGATAAATCAAATGAACTTGTTTTCAGGCCCATTTTAACACAGTAATGGATACACACAATACAAACTTTGAGGTTTATACTTGTCCTGAAGCTACACCTTTGTAAAGGATACCTTTCTTCAGATTCTAAATATGCTTGCAATACATCCTTCATATCCATTTAAATGGGCTTATGTGAAAGTGCCCCAATCAACAGAGACATTGAAAATACAAAAAAGATTTAATATTTAAAAATGCAAGACATTTTGACAAAATATTTCAAGTACAGCAAACAACAATATATCATACGGTTTACAGTTAGTAAATGCAAGACATGAACCTCTATAGCTTAAACAATACGCTGTATAAAACTAGAGGTGTGCACAAATAGATACACAGTTTAAAAAGTACAGCTAGAATGAGTTATCTAGACAGGATGGTGTAACAGGCAGGGCAAGGTCCTCCCACGCTACTGACAAAGGGAAGCCTTCTCTGGGTACCTGAAAGTCACTGGTTTGTAATCTGGTCCCTGCATAGATGATCAGCGCTGCTCTTTTCCCTAGGGAAGGGCTGTCCTATTGGCGGTGTGTGTTCACTTTTTGGATTTTTTGGCCCCCAGTTTTAATATTTCTTCCCCTTTTTGTCTGTATTGGTTTGCTCCACGCTGTAGAGAATGCAGTCCTTTTCTCTGGCCTGACCCACTCTTTGCTGTTTATGGGGGTTAAGCTGCAGTAAGGTTAGGCAGGCCCAGTTGTTCTTTGAGTCTCTGCAGTTGCCCCAGGGTTATGTTGTTGCCCCCACAAACCACGATGACCACGGAGTCCAGGTCCCGGCTCAGTTTGCCCTCGTCCTGCAGCTTGCGGATTGTATTGCAGTACACAGCCGCTAGGGCGGCGCCACATGCAGGCTCCACCAGGATCTTCTCATCATCTAGGGGAGAGGAGGGGGAGAGATTGTCAGCACATTGGGGGCAGTCTGTGCTTTAAAACACACCCTAGTAGAAAGGAACTATGTTGGCGTCAACTTGTGTCATTTGACAATCTGAACCTGGTTGATTTAAAGTCAGTTTAAAGGCCACAGTCTATTGAATTTAGCTAAATATAGATACAGCAGTCATTTAAATCTTTAAAGGGGAAGACCTGGACAGAACCAACATCTCTAACAGCATGTTTGTTTCTTAAGGGTATTTTTGTTTGTAAAACTAAGTGAAATGATAGGTGTTGTCCTATTCAATTAAACAGCCCCCCCATGTTAGTTCACAATGGTGTCTGATATAATGATAACACTGAGTAATGTGGGGAAAGGTATTGGTCACTGATCTGTCCTCTCAACCATCCGTGTGCAGCAGGATGGACAGTCCATTGGCCCACCATTCTTTCTTTGACACATACCCACAAACTTCTCGATAGCCCCCACAGCCTCCTGGTCGCTCACCAGCTCTGAGAAGACGGGGTGCTCTTTGGCCACTTTCAGGGTCTGTGCGCCCACACGCTTTGCCCCCAAAGTTTTGGCAACGCTGAAAGACAGAAGCAGTCTTAATGCTTTTTATGCACATGTGATAAGTCATTCTCTCCAGCAGTAGACATACACACCTGACTGTAGCCAGTGACATGGGCCCTTATCTTTCATGATAGGAATTCCCAATTTCCCTCAATGTTCTCTTATTTAGGTCATTTTTTTTGCACATGACTGGCTTGAGCAATTAACAATTTGGAAATCTCAATTGATAAGTGAATTGACGGTTCACAATACTCTTCATAGAAAATAATAATATTGTCTACACAATGGATGTAAGACCCCTTTACCAAAGAAACACCTGATTGTCATTATTGACAGCATGTTAACTTTAGAATAGGTGAAAATGTACAAACGAGAGCAGGTCATTGAGCCCATCAGGGCTTGTTTGGTTCCTAGTAGTTGGTTTATCTCAACTTCATCACATTGAGTCTTAAAAGGTTCCAGGTCACCCATTCCATCCCCTCCCCTTCCCTGTGTTACAGGATTCCAGGTCACCCATTCCATCACCTCCCCTTCCCTGTGTTACAGGATTCCAGGTCACCCATTCCATCCCCTCCCCTTCCCTGTGTTCCAGGATTCCAGGTCACCCATTCCATCCCATCCCCTTCCCTGTGTTACAGGATTCCAGGTCACCATTCCATCCCCTCCCCTTCCCTGTGTTACAGGATTCCAGGTCACCCATTCCATCCCCTCCCCTTCCCTGTGTTACAGGATTCCAGGTCACCCATTCCATCCCCTCCCCTTCCCTGTGTTACAGGATTCCAGATCACCCATTCCATCCCTTCCCCTTCCCTGTGTTACAGGATTCCAGGTCACCCATTCCATCCCCTCCCCTTCCCTGTGTTACAGGATTCCAGGTCACCCATTCCATCCCCTCCCCTTCCCTGTGTTACAGGATTCCAGGTCACCATTCCATCCCCTCCCCTTCCCTGTGTTACAGGATTCCAGGTCACCATTCCATCCCTCCCTTCCCTGTGTTACAGGATTCCAGGTCACCCATTCCATCCCATCCCCTCCCTGTGTTACAGGATTCCAGGTCACCCATTCCATCCCCTCCCCTTCCCTGTGTTACAGGATTCCAGATCACCCATTCCATCCCCTCCCCTTCCCTGTGTTACAGGATTCCAGATCACCCATTCCATCCCCTCCCCTTCCCTGTGTTACAGGATTCCAGGTCACCCATTCCATCCCCTCCCCTTCCCTGTGTTACAGGATTCCAGATCACCCATTCCATCTCCTCCCCTTCCCTGTGTTACAGGATTCCAGGTCACCCATTCCATCCCCTCCCCTTCCCTGTCTTAAGCCTGCCACCACTTCATTTCCCACTGGTCCTGGTTTCTGTGCTGCATTTAGGTTTAATGTTAAGCAGTCCTATTAAAGATTTTAAAAACATCAGTCAAGCCCCCCCCCCCCCTTTATTCTTCTTTATTCTAAGTTAATGCAGCTCCCTAAATCTTCACAGCTCATTCCTTTAGGCCCTGGGATTAATCTGGTTGCTCTTCGTTGGACAGTGCATTCTACAACCTTATCACCCCCCTCCTTTGATTTGTACACTTTTGACTATGTAACCAATTCCGTTTGCCTTTTGAATTCCTTCCCCACACTGTCTGGTTGGTGACAGTGACGAGGTGTCTTTCTCTTGGTGGGCCTGTTCTGTCTGTTCTATCTGTTCTGTTGCAGTGGTGTCTGTAACTCAGAGGCAGGCTCACCTGGTGATCTCTGGCAGTGTGACGAGCTCCCCTGCTTGCACGGCTGCATTGAGGCTGTGTGCTCCCTTGGTTTCCATGGCAATGATGGGCACGTCCTGCCAGCCCACAGCCCTCAGCCCCTGCACCACCCCGCACAGCAGGCCTCCTCCCCCCACCGACAGCACGATGGCACCGGGCTTCCTGTCCAGGGCCTGCTGGAGCTCTGTCACGATGGAGGCGTGTCCTTCCCTGGAGATCAGAGGGGAAGAGCAGTGAGACTGAGGATCACTACAGGGCTACACATACTGCCAGTAGAGACTGAGGATCACCACAGGGCACACATACTGCCACTAGAGACTGAGGATCACCGCAGGGCTACACATACTGCCACTAGAGACTGAGGATCACCATAGAGCTACACATACTGCCAGTAGAGACTGAGGATCACCGCAGGGCTACACATACTGCCACTAGAGACTGAGGATCACCGCAGGGCTACACATACTGCCAGTAGAGACTGAGGATCACCGCAGGGCTACACATACTGCCAGTAGAGACTGAGGATCACCGCAGGGCTACACATACTGCCACTAGAGACTGAGGATCACCGCAGGGCTACACATACTGCCACTAGAGACTGAGGATCACCGCAGGGCTACACATACTGCCACTAGAGACTGAGGATCACCGCAGGGCTACACATACTGCCACTAGAGACTGAGGATCACCGCAGGGCTACACATACTGCCAGTAGAGACTGAGGATCACCGCAGGGCTACACATACTGCCACTAGAGACTGAGGATCACCGCAGGGCTACACATACTGCCACTAGAGACTGAGGATCACCGCAGGGCTGCACATACTGCCACTAGAGACTGAGGATCACCGCAGGGCTGCACATACTGCCACTAGAGACTGAGGATCACCGCAGGGCTACACATACTGCCACTAGAGACTGAGGATCACCGCAGGGCTGCACATACTGCCACTAGAGACTGAGGATCACCGCAGGGCTACACATACTGCCACTAGAGACTGAGGATCACCACAGAGCTACACATACTGCCACTAGAGACTGAGGATCACCGCAGGGCTACACATACTGCCACTAGAGACTGAGGATCACCGCAGGGCTGCACATACTGCCACGAGGGCCCCCTTTAACAGGGAAAATAGATTTGTATTAATAAGAACAGGATAATCACATATTATACAGTGTAAGATGCTATCAGTTGTTTTAAAAAACAAATCTGATATAAACTTCCAAGTTCAATATAGAGACACTTGGGTGACCCCCTACATGCCAAAGCATTTTTCAAATTGTATTCCAATGCTAAACATTCTATAAACAATAGATCATTAAAAAAATGTGACCAGAACTGGAAATTCAGAAAAAAAATGAGAAAACCACAATTCATATTTTAAAAAGAATTCAATTCATACACGCACCGTTTAAAATGTACAATAAAATCAATGAAATAATGAAGCCTAAAGAAGTGCTTACCAGATGAGTGGGTCATCAAAGGGAGGGATGTAGACCCAGCCTGGGTTATTCTCTGCCAGTCTCATAGCATGCTCAATGGTTTCATCTAGCATCTGCAATCAAACAGGACAGCAAAGGGGATTGTACACAGTGACTGCAGTCTAATGTTGCTCCCCTGTTTGTCCCTGTAGACCGCTTGCTATAAAAACTCCAGTTGTTGCATGAAGGGTTTCATGTATTTTGTGTTTAAATTCTATTCAATGCAGATGCAACAGAAATCTGTATTTGAGAGTGTGAATATTTGCTGATTGTCATGTGGATCTTGTGCTAAGTAATTCACCTGTAACTAAACACACATTTAGCAATGAAAATACGACACTTAATGCAACCGATTTTGTCAATATCTTTTGTGTTTTCTCTGAAACGGTTGTTTCATTTTAGCATTACAGAAAATCTTACATTGCGTGGGTATTGCTGGGCACTATTCAAGCTTTATTAACCCAATCATGCATTTAAACGTCAATATAGTTGAAACCAGTACAAAGCACAATTTGAAATGTCTAACGTGTTAAACTATTAACATTCCTGGTAGGTCTTTGGAAGATTTGACAGTACGTTGGACGTATACTTGAAAGCTTCAGTATAACCCTTTATCTTCCAGGACAGTGCTGTATTTGTGAATGAAACTCACCTCCCCCACCACAGACACGGTGGCCCCCTCATCCTTCAGTCTCTGGATGGTGAAGGACGGGGTACTGGAAGGCACTAGGATGGTGGCAGGTACCCCCAGCTTACGGGCTGAGTAGGCGGCTGCCAGGCCAGCATTGCCCCCTGTAGGACAGAAAACAGAAAGGTGTCAGTGTTACTGCCTGTTTAATTACACTACATAGTCACATGAGAAATGTGATTCAAGAACTTCAGCCATGTTTAAAAGTGACACACATCCCTCATGGGTGTTTAGGGAAGCATCCTGTTTATTTATGTACTAATTGCAGGGAAGAAGGTTATTTTAAAGATTCTTACCTGAGGAGCAGACAAACCGTTCACACCCTCTCTCCGCCCACTGAGAAGGAACACAAACAGTCTTTGTTTAGTACAGTGCCATGCTATTGACAACCTCCAAGGCTCCTCTGAGTGGCGTGGAAACATTCAATGTATTAACATGACTGGGGTGGTAGTATCTTGGGTCATAGCCCAGACTATTTTCAGTTCTGAATCCATCCCCGCATTGCTGGATCCAGTTTAAAAGAAGACTTTAAGAACTCAGCAACTGAAAGTGATCTGGTGAAGAGTGGCAAAAGAAATCCCCTAGACTTCATCGGCTTTTACACACTAAAAGATGCACTGATCACTGGTCCTGGTATTGATACTGAGGGAGTGTCAGTTAAGAATGAATGTCTGATGCTGTGGTCATTACCCCAGCAGTATACTGGCTAATTCTATTATAAAAACACATTTTTAAACTATTTGAAATGGATGTCACTATTTCAATCGAGTTTCAAGATTCTAATTTCCAGATTCTGAAAGTCCTGTTTGCTTTTATAGATAGCATTTACCAGTGCGCTAATGAGCGCACTACACACAAAATGATTGTCGGATACAAGTTCTGATATGGTTATCAAGACAGATTATTGTCATGAATAGCAGTGCATTCAAACAGTTATTGATTGAGAATCTGAAAGCACAGGGAGCAACTACTAAATGTACAGTACAGAATGCCAGGGTGTCGATTTGGTTTCATTCCAGTTTATGTGCGCTAGAGTGCTTAAAGCATTGGATGCACCTATTAATGCAGTAGCTACAGTTAAGCCTGTTTTCTAACTCAGATGAAAAGAGTTTACTCAACAAGTGGAATTTGTTTTAGAGACAAAGCCCTTGACAATTTAGAACTGCTCCTTGTCTTGAACCCGGGCAGCACTGTCACGATGTTTTTAGCCTGTATTATAAATAGCTGGAAGGCTGCCTGTGTCTAATGTCCTCCCTTGCTCTGAATGGTCTCCACGCCAACCTCTATTCAAAAAGCATCAATGTTCCACATTGTTGAATGCTGCTCTGGACTCCCATAACTCGTCCAAGCTAGTTTTAGCTGGAACACACCGGTCCCAACTGCCATTTGATTGATTTAACTCTATAATTAGACTAAAAACAACATATCCCTCCTTCCCTCCCCTCCGCTCTAACCACTAGACCACACTGCCTCCCTCCCAATCACTCAGCTCTAACCACTAGACCACACTGCCTCCCTCCCAGCCCCTCCGTTCTGACCACTAGACCACACTGCCTCCCTCCCAGCCTCTCAGCTCTGACCACTAGACCACACTGCCTCCCTCCCAACCACTCAGCTCTAACCACTAGAACACACTGCCTCCCTCCCATTCCCTCAGCTCTAACCACTAGACCACACTGTCTCTCTCTCAGCCCCTCCGCTCTGACCACTAGACCACACTGCCTCTCTCCCAGCTCTCACTCCTTTCTAACAGTTTATTTAAAGGTGAAAGTGTTCTTGGTGTGGTCAGTGTTAGCGGCCACTCACCGTCTTGCAGAGGTGACCGATGCCGCGGATCTTGAAGGAGCCGGTTGGCTGGGCCGTGTCCAGTTTGAGGTAGACTGTGGTCCCGGCCTCTTTGGACATGGGGACACTGTCCCTGAGTGGGGAGACAACATGCAGACTTGCCTTGGAGCTCATTGTACACATGCGGCAGGACAGAAGAGTGTCTGGAGAGGAGACACAGAACATCAAGCTCATTGTGTACAGGCAGGACAGAGGAGTGTTTGGAGAGGAGATACACAGAACATCGAGCTCCTTGTGTATTGGCAGGACAGAGGAGTGTTTGGAGAGGAGAAACACAGCACATCAGGGCTGGTACTGTATGAGATTCTCTAAATACTCAAGGAACAGCATCTATTAGAGCAACATAAACAGTGTAGGATACCAGGATAGATCAGAGCTATAGTAAACCCATACACAGAGTCATCATGCTAAACTGATACTGAGCCAGGCAGACTGGCTTCCAGGCAATTCCTCCTTCAGTGTCAGGAGATTCATATTTACACTTTATTTTTAAAACAAGACCATGTGAGTGATTTATGAATCTATTAATCACATTATATTTGCCATATGGAACTGTAGTAACACTCTGTCCCCAAACAAAGAAATATTACATTAAAACACGTTCCAAAATAACAGGACAAATGCAGCGCTTCGGTAGATTAATTCATTTGAAACTTGCTAACGGAAAGAGTATTCTTACTGTATTTAGTGTATATACTTATATATTTATAATCATATACTTATATTTAATTGAAAGCAGATGTTACTACTCCATGAACAAATGTGATTCAAATAAGCTTGCGCGATTAATCTTTAAAACCAAATTCCATGTTTCATTATTAGCTGTGTTTTAAATAAAATAATATGCCATTATTTATTATGAACTGTACCATTTTTGCTTGTAAGTGAACTCTTGACAGCAAATACGATTGCAATTGCTGAAATGTTAAATGTGTCCTGCATTCAGACCCCTATTTTCTTCTTTTTTTTTTTAAATCTCAACCTATAAAAATTAAAACGCCGATTGCGATTAATTCGTTTACCCTTCACAAAAGTACTTGAAATACCTAGTCGTTATGTGTTAATAATAATAATAATAATAATAATAATAATAATAATAATAATAATAATAATAATAATAATAACTTACCAAGTTAAAATGGAAGTGTTTTATTCAGCTCCTTGCAGCGAGTTGTCGGTTCTTGTTTGGCAGCTGTAGCTTGAAGAGTGGAAGATCTCGATTTTCTATCTCGATTTTCTTGGTGCTGGTATTATATAGCACGGGACCTCGTCCTTCATCCAACGAGCATAAAGGGTAGTTGGCACACCTCCGACACAGCCTCGCCCCCCCGCCTTCACGAGAGAGACGGACAGGTGGGTGACGAGCTGAAGCACTTGAAACACCATCAGTAGAGGCACGAGCCGAATGATATTACGCTCAGTTATTTTGAAAGTAGAAAAACAAGTCTTTCCAACCGTCCCCTTGATTTGTGTAAATTCAATGCCAAACGTTTCGACTAGAACTCTATTTCACCGAAGACAGAAAGTAACTTGTCGTTAGATTATTTGTGAGACTCCATGGAATACACAGGTATGTGTCGTGTATATTAGCAAATACACTGATGTATTGTTATATTGGGAACACAATAAAATAGTAATAATACAAAGAAGAAATAGGCTTCTATTCCAAACCTCCCAATCTTAGCCCGAATGAGTGGCTGCAAATCCTTAAGCAATTACATCCTTTAAAAAATAAATGACTTATTGGACATCAGGGCATCACATCTCATAGGCTGACGATACTAACCGTGATTTTATTATCACTCTAGAATTATAGAACACTCAGCACAGGCTTACTTTCCAACAAAGCGAGTAACTGAACAGAAAGTTTTATTGTAAAAGATCATTAGTGATATGGTAGGTCGTAGCTATTTTAGTATTCTACAGGCTGTGTGGCATTCTTTTTCTTTATAGTTTAATTCTATATATAATAATTCGTTTTGTTGATTCACGCACTCGACCAATGTACAAGTAGAGGGGTATTTTATCCTATTATCAGTTTTATCCTTTTTTTCCTGAATATACACGTCTTTTTAACTTTGCAACATTAAATACCGGCACACTTTTGCAAATATCTTAGAAAAAAACATAGTAAAAAAGACACTAATGTGTCTAATGCACTTCCAAAAGCGGGTTCGCGGCTGGTGCAGTGCCTGCCAGGCGAGACTGTTGACTCAGTCCTTGGAAAACCGGCTCAAACCAGGTTGGAATATTGGGGGTTACAGTCCAAGCGCTCTCTGTTTCTGCCTGTCTGGCAAACACGTCCCCGGATTTCATTTGAAAAGGTTGTGTTGCATAAGAACAAAAAAGGAGCTGTCAAGATGAATGGGTGAAGTGGACTCGGTAACCACCCCAAACCAGTTTCTCTGCGAGCGAAGACTGTGACACGCAGGGCAGGCAGTTCCCACACTGCTTGTGCAGACCCTTATCAAAGGGGGGTTGTGTAACCGCAGGCATTGTAATTGCTTTGGACACACTTTTAATGGTTATTTTTTTTATTACATTGTAACTATTGGTTCCTGTTTTTCAATTAGCCCTTGTGTCTCCAATGGACGTACAGTATCAGACAGTTCAGGATAATTATGCTAAGTTGAAATATATTAGCGCAAAGCGTAAGATATAATGATTCCTCACATTCCACAAAACGTTCAAATACTGTATTGATCATTACAGATAAACAGCTTGACCTTGAAGTAATGCAAGCAAAGACAGGTCAATAAGTCTAACAAACTTGGAGCTAAATACCACACATTACTTGGTCAAACATTTACTTTTTTTGTAGAGAATAATACATTCTCTACAGTATACAACCGTTTGTCTGTAATTTTACTGTAAATCCACGTCATTAGACTGGTTTGCTGACCTGTCAATCTGCATTCCTTTGAATAACAGTTTCTAACCAGCGTTAGACCTTCTTACACTTTGATGTTATGCAATATATTCGAGAAATACTGGAACAAGCTTTTGTCTACTAATACGTGATGCATTTTCAATACGGAACACTTGCATTATTTTACACTTGTATCACATAGAAGGTTTAGGAAAACAGCGTTACCTAGAGTAGACTCAGACACCAACAGCTACATATTTAACTGCCCTTTCAATTTTAAACTTTAAAACAAAAGCTACAAACATGGAATATCTAAGTGCAATTCAGTAGTAGTAGGACCTGCATGCATAGCTGTGTAATTCTGTTAAGAGCCAGGGGATATTAAACACCTTACAGAGATGTGATGCCTTTCAACTTTTTATTATTAGTTATTTTGATTATGTTAGGTACTGTTACATGTCCTTCATCAATCAATCAACACTTTATTTATATAGCGCCTTTCATACAAAATGTATATCAAAGCATGTATAAAATAAAACACAAGAGGTGTGTTTGTGGTTTTAAAAAAAGATAGATTTATGGAGGGTGGATTTTAGCTGTTAAGATAATACATTTATTATGTAAGAGTCAATTATAATTTGTGTAACCGAAAGATACTTAATCAGACTGCTAATTGAATTAATAATGTGCTTAATTTTACCTTTTTAATTGTTCTCAGCTCCTAAAAAGTTGCTGATTTCAAGTTACTCTCAGAACTACATTCACATATGTAACTGAGATGTATTTACCAGTGAGCAGGAGGATGATGGGAAATGTAGTTCTGAGAGGTCCATGCAGGTACATGGGAAGCAACCTTGAGGCAGAGAATGCAATTTAAAAGTTAAAAAGTGGTCAAAATGTAATAAATAAATAAAGGTCTGTATGTACCCTTTAAGTGACTTGCTCAGGGTCACACAATGAGTCAGTGGTTAAGCCAGGATTTGAACCAGGGATCTCCTGATTTTAAGCCCTTTTCTTTAACAACTCGACCACACAGGCTTTTATTAATTCCATCAGGATACTTTATAAAGATAACACTAGTTCAATGGGCTTATCCAAGAGGAGTACTAGGTTTAATATTGAAAGGTATTAAGCAGGGCTGCCCATTGCCCCCCTTTCTTTTTGTTTTGGCTCCAAACACCCTTTTCATTTTCATTAGATTTAATGGTTCATTTAAAGAAATTGAGATTAGTGGTTGAGAATGTATTATTGGCCAACTTGCTGATGACACCACACCTTTTCTAAACAAAGCAATTTAAATGCAATACATAGAACAGAGGAAATTCAATTCTGAATCAGCAAAAAAAGTCCTTTTCTAAATAATAAGGAACAGGTTTCTGGAGCCTTGAATTCCCTGAAAGGTTTTACTGAGGCGTCTGGTCAGTTAAATTTAGATAAACATGAACTTCCCTCAATTGAGATTTCGACATTGTTTCTGTTGTAAATGTGGTATGTGAGAAAGTCAAATGTTTGGGAATATACATATGTAAAAATATAAATCGTCAAATTGAAGATCATTTCTCTTCCAGAGTGAAGAAAGCTTAATAGATTTTCAATATTTGGTTTCAGAGAGATCTTACTTTACAGGGAAGGTTTTGACAGGGTTGGACAACGAGAACATACACACATGATTCCCATGGTACAGCCTCTCTGGTGCATTGTGGAGATATGGAGTTGTGATTCTCTCCCGTAGCCATGGCAGCCAGCACTCAGGCTTTTCACGTGCCGACCCCCCTGCTGGAGAGTCTGGAGCTGTCCAAGCTGGCCGGGACCACAGTCTACCTCAAGATGGACAACGCCCAGCCCTCGGGGTCCTTCAAGATCAGGGGCATCGGTCACTTGTGTCAGAAGGTGGGTGCTCTCCTGCCTGCATCCCTGCCAGCCTGTCTATCTGTCTCGGCACGGAGGCAGGATGGGCCGGGGTATTCCATGAGGGTTTCTTTATGTTCTTACTAGGTTTTTATTCAACTGAAAATCACTTAAGATGTTCATGCACATTGTAAACATACAAATACTAAACCCAATATTGAAATAAGGGATAATGACATTGCTGTGGCATGTTACGAGGTAATAATGGAAGTCCCTTTTAATTGTTATCATTATTTTTATTAAATACATTAAAACTCATCTCCTTCATTTAAATATTGCCAATAGTAACACTCTAGAAAGTCTTTGTTCAATGTCATTTAGCTTTGTGTTTGTGTTCTTGTTTACCAAAAGTCTTTCCTCCAATTATCTACTCCAATATAATTGCCTGCCATTGTGATGCTATTTCTAGTTGTAAAGCAGCCAGTTCCTATTTTAAAATTGTGCTGAGCTCAGGGCTTCTTAAATTGCCTGCCTGAAAATAACTGTCTGTCATCAAAGCATGTTGAGCACAGACAACTGCCCAGCACCCACTCCACTCACAAACACACACACTGACCCACTCCACTCACAGACACACACACTGACCCACTCCACTCAGAGACACAGACACACACACACTGACCCACTCCACTCACAGACCCACTCCACTCACAGACACACACACACACACACACACACACAAATTAACCCACTCCTCTCACAAATGTGGAAAAGGGGGCATTGTACAATCGTTTCGGTTTTCATTTTATTACTCTCGTCATAACAGAAAATAGGATCACACAAAGAAATGGCCATCACTATACGTAACATTGACCTTGCAAGTTGGGCCAGTGTTTGGAACGCACACTGAAGATTTTAGGGGAGGAATGCAATACAAAGCTTCTCAGGGGACCCACAGAGCGTATATCTCATGTTCACTGTTATGAAATTGCCAGTCATCCCTGCTCCAGAAGCGTTTGCTTAGTTTCGTTGACTCTGATTTGTGCTAATCTCCGGATATCTTGGGTAAGATCGTCTGTGAACCAGCAGTTTGTGTATCTATTTAGTCAGCGTTACTCTTCAAATAAATAAATACGTGCATAACTTTTTTTTTTCTTCACATTTGTATATTCCAGGTTGCCAGGACCGGATGTAAAGGATTTGTGTTCCTCAGGTAGGTTTGTGCTGCTGCATTCAGAGAACAAAACATAAAAAACAGGGGGAAAATAACTGTGCACTGTGACAAGGATGTCAGACCAGGAATTAATACCACACCACAAGACAACTGCAGGGTAAATATGAGACGCTACGGCGCTCAGCTTTATTTTAAGCAAAATAAACACTTTTAAATAAACAAAACACAAAAACAAAACGGCACAAGGGGCAAAGTATAAAGAAATAAGCCCAACAAGTACCTTTGGGTTTGAACAGGTAGCATTCGATTTGTTTCATTCTATTGTATTTTGTTTTGTTTCGTTTCATTATCTCTCTTAGTTACTCTCCAACTCTCTTCTCTTGCGAAAGCCGTGGGTCTCAGTTTATATACGAGGATCTCCAGATTAACAACAATCAATCAATCCGGAGAAGGCCGCATTCCACACAGGTTTAAATGAGCCTGCGTGACTGTCAGCCACTTCAATAATTACTGAGCGACAGTCACACATTCTCATGAGAGGCACAACCAACAAATAATATAATACAAATGATCAGATGGCATTACGCTCGTCCTGTATTTAAATAATAAATCATAACACCGGCTTGTCTGCCGTCACATATTTACACAAAACAAATAATAATAATAATAATAATAATAATAATAATAATAATAATAATAATGATAATAATAATAATAATAATAATAATAATAATAATAATAATAATAATACAGCATATATTCCAAGAGGCAAGGCACCCCGCCACTCTCTCTCTCTCTCTCTCTCTCTCTCTCTCTCTCTCTCTCTCTCTCTCTCTCTCTCTCTCTACAAATTTTAGAACTGTTATGCAGGTATATGCCTGCACTGGTCAGCTTTTTTCTTCAACAGAGAGGTTTGACTTCCCTTTGTTAGAACCACTGAAACATGTTGTGTTACTGGACTTGTAAAAACAGGGTAGTGTACAGACTGATTCTATTCTAAGTCATTAGAACATAACCAAGCACGTAGCAGACCGGAGTTTACACAAATCAGGCAGTGCTGCAATGCTGAGTCATGTGACTGAATAATCAGAACTTTTCCATGACTCGTTGAGTACGGTATATGTGTAAATGCTGTATCTGTAATATAGAACTAGGATTTGTCTATCTCGGTTGAGTGCGTCAAAAGTCAGGAGATGTAGTCTATTCAGCAGAGGAGTTCAGAGAGCTCAAGACTCAAGACTTGCCTGAAGTGTCTGGCATGGGCTGGGTTGCAACATGTCTGCTGTGCTTGAGGAGTACAATGCAGATAACACATTATTAATACAGTACAGCCTGCCATATCCGATTCCATTGGATCCAGGGTCCATCGGATATGTGAAAGCATCTCAGCGGGAGTTATTATATTACATTGTAGTTGCTTTATTAACACCGGGGCATTATAAATGAACAAATGCAGGTACAGAAGTGTATCTAAAACACCAAAGTACAGTACTGCACATATACTATACAAAGAAAACCAGTGAAAATGATTGCAAAAAAAAAACTGACATAACACTGCACTCATCCTACTGTATAAACACTGTGGCTGATCTATCTGAAATGTCCAAAAAAATCTTCAGCACAGTTGTGATAAGCTATGGCCTGGGTGACCACACGGCCCCCGGGAGATAGATTTGAAAGTCTTGTGATCGCTGATCTGTGTTGCTGTGCAGGGGGGAACGCTGGCTTAGCCGCAGCCTTTGTTGCAAAGAAGCTGGGAGTTCCAGCTACCATCGTCGTCCCCGGCTCCTCCTACGACCTCGTTATCCACAAGCTGAGGGACCACGGAGCCACGGTGCAGGTGTTCGGGAAGGCATGTTACCACCCCACAACACTGAGGAAAACAAGAAACCAAAAACCATTTCAAAATAAAAAGCTCTACAACACCAAATCCGCTATTCCAGGACATGCATTCATAATTATCAATCTGAACTGATTTAAGGCATTTCATGAATGTCCTGACTTTCTTGCACTGTCCCCACTGGGTATAAGAAATACCATATTTGCTCTAGGTCGTATTTCATGCTGATTTATTTCCTATGTTAACGGTTGAAATCTGGTAAACCAAACATACATTAAGAACATAAGAATATGTACAAATGAGAGGAGGCCACTCAACCCATTTCAGTTTATCTCAAAACTTCATTTGGGTCTTAAAGGATCCAAGTGATTCTACATCAACATGACTAGGTACCCCATTCCATCCCCTCACCACTCTGTGTGAAGAAGTGTCTCCTTCCCTCTGTACTAAGTCTATCTCCATTTAATTTCTAACTGTGTCCTCTGGTCAAACTATTTGTTCGGGTTAACTATGTCAACTCCTTTTCAGATTGTAGAGATTTCAATCATGTTCCCCCTGATTCGTCTTTGTTCTAGATTCAGCCCCTCTTTGTAGCTCATTCATTTACCCTGGGATTAGTCTGGTTGCTTTTCACTGGACTCTTTCCAGGGCCACAATGTCCTTTTACTCCTCTGGTGATCAGAACAGGACGCAGTGCTTTAAGTGCATTAAGAGAAGCTATTAGATCATTTGAAATCAATTCACACTGCGAGAAGAAATGGTCATATAACAATTGATTGGTACTTAATAATGTGTAGATTGCAAATCATGGGAAAAGCCCTGCATCCCATTCCATCAGTACATTCAAGGCTTAACAGGAGAAGGAACTGATTAGAGCAGAATGTGTTCCCTTGCAGAGACACACATATTGGGTTTAGAAGAAACGTTTCACCTCCAAACAGATGCAACACGGCTATTGAAAAGGTCTGAATAAAGATGAGTGCCACAAAATCACTGCTGCAAAACAGTGGGGTAGTTCTTTACAAGAGTGAGACAAACATCTGTACTAGCTAACAAGATTGCAGTCCTCCAAACAGCTTTATAGTGAAAGAGTAGGCTCGTCTGTAGCTAGGCTCTGATTGGCCCTTCACTCTTCCCTGATTGGTTGGCATGGAGCACACCCTCTTGTTTGCTGAGACATCTGTTCTAAGAATCTTCAATCAACATTCCACGTCTAACTGAGCGCCAGGCCTCATGCTGGTCAAGTGCCAATGAAAACCAAGGAGTGCAGATGGAACATTGCTGCCTGAGTAACAATGACCTTTGAGAGGAAAAACAAGTATTGTCTGTAGCTGAATACTGAGCTGAGTCCTCTGCTTTTCAACAGGAGTTCTTCACAGTTTTGTGGACCCACAAAATATTCATTGACTTCATCCACCCCTTATACAAGTTTCCAATAATAAAAGCATAGCAAAGTGTAATAAAGAACAACAAAAGCATGGCAAAGCAGAGGTAAACATTGTAAAGCCCAGGGGAATATGGTAAAGCATATATAAAAGTGGTAAACTGTGGTAAATAAGGGATAATTGCAAATGTACTGTGCAAATTCAATGTGGTGAATAAGGGAAGTCATAGTGAGAAGTCTGGAAACACTTGAGATTGTCATGCTACAACTTTTTACACTGGAAGCTTGGCTTTTACTTGGTCTTGTATTGTTATTATTTTGCTGATGTTGTATTGTCTGTTGACTCCAGTAACCCCACTAGCCTGTCATGCAGGGCTCTAGGGCTCTAAGTTTGGGGGTCTCAGCCTGGTCTCCAGTGACCCCCGTCACAAAACAACACAGACCATCAGTCTCAGGATTGTGGCTTTTCCCTTAGTGACCCATTTCTATCTATTTGTTTAAATAAAACCGGATCAAAATGATTTAACATGTGCAAGCAATAGTGAAGGGATAACCCTTGTAAGAATGTGACATCAACAGAAGGGGTCACAAGGTATAAAGCCTATTGGGTCTGACTAGCCCTTCCCCAACCCTATTTTTACTGCAACAGAAACTACAAGCAACATGTATTTTAAAAAACAGGGTGGGGGTGGGGAGTGGGGAAGCTCTATTTTGTATTACTTGATGACCCCGTTGTCAGAAATCATATCTTTTTTTTATCCAATGCTTTGCTGCAATCTTTAACGTTTGTGAAAGTAGATTTTGAACCCATAACTCTAGGGGGGAGTAATTCCTGGACATAGCACTTTAGATTGCAAATATCGTGGAGGGTTATTATTTAAATCCCCTGAGAGGGTACATGATGAGGTGCCCATGCTCAGAGAACTACTTTACTAATTACAACGAATATTGTTGAGGACAATTTTTTGCGCAATTTATTGAGAGTATCTGCTTCTGTCTGCAACTGGGAAACTCAATGGTTTTCTTGTATTGCATGGTTTAAATGAAATGCATGGAGCTGCTATAGCCATTATAAAGTACAGTCACAGCAGCGATGTAATTCAGGCCCTTGTGTAAATGTGCAGTGTGTTCGTGTGTCCGGTTGCAGGTGTGGGATGATGCTAATGAGGAGGCGCACAGACTGGCTGAGTCCGAGGGCTTGCAGTACATCCCCCCCTTCGACCATCCCCTCATCTGGTAAGCTGCTGGAGGGGCGTCTTAAGAACACAAAGACATATTACTCCATTTCTATGGAAACGGTTAATCAACAAAGTTATTCTTGAGAAACGCAATGTGTAACATGCTTGTCTTTGTGTAGAGTGTGGAAATGTGTTTAAACTGAGCACTAGGGGTCCCCGGAAGGCTCACCTGGTACAGGCGCGGCTGCGTGGTGTGCAGGGTAAGTCATGCAGTCTGGGGAGAGCAGGTTCACGTCCTGGCTGTGCTGATCTTCACTAGGGATTCCACGGTAGCATCGCCAGGCGTCCTGTGAGCTCAAAGCAGACACCTATAAGGCTAGCCTTTGTCCACTTAGGTTAGTATCTCGTCAACATCCAGTCTCGAGTTCTTGGATGTAAAGGCTTGGGGATCAGAGGACACCCACTAACCTTCCGTTCTCCTGAGCTGTTGTGGAGATTGCTGTGAGGAAGTACATAATTGGACATGGGGAGATATGTATAGACTTTTGGCACCTATGGTACAGCTCACAGGCACGTATATACAAACTGGAAACAAAAGAAAGACAAAAACAAAGCTAATAAAACAAAGTTGTCTATAGGCGGCCGAGTGCTATACCCACTAAAAAGGGTGATCGTGCCCCAGGAACCTACCCTAACACACCCTCTATATATTCCGGTAGGATTTGAAATCCCCTCACTAAACACTGTTCGAATCGCTAAACCAAAACCCCATTTTCACACGTGGCCATGTAGTTCTTACAGATCACGTTGAATTGGCTGGTTAATTTTACTGGAAGATTCTAAATTCAAGTGCTTGTTGCCTGGACTGAAATGAAACGGTTATAACCCTTTGCTTTCCAGTTCCTAACTCTTCCTGGTCACCAGCTCACCAGCAGTGGGTGCATTTCTCAGCAAGTTGATTCTTTTGTGGCATATCTTAACTCTGGCTAAATATTTGCAGGTTAAAAAGGGTTAAACAAATGTATGTGTCCTCCACCCCTCCCCCAGGGAAGGTCATGCCAGCATTGTGAAGGAACTCAAGGCCTACCTGCCGACCAAGCCTGGGGCTATAGTAGTGGCAGTAGGGGGAGGAGGGCTGCTCTGCGGGGTAGTGGAAGGCCTGAAGGAGGTGGGCTGGGAAGATGTGCCCATAGTTGCCATGGAAACCAAAGGGGCTGACTGCCTTAATGCAGCAATGAAAGCAGGGAAGTTGGTCACCCTTCCAGACATCACAAGGTGGGTGGCAGTGTACAAATGAACGGTTTATCAGTGGTTTCAGGAAAAATTGGATTAGTACTGGAGCTAGTACTAGTGTCCTTAACCTCAGGCTTGTCAAGTGGATAACATTTTGGGGTACCACTGAACAACTCAATGAAGTGTTTGTCATACATTGGAAGCTGGTAGATTCTCAGTGGTATGGCTATTTATTTTGGCTTCCTCTGCAGGCTAGTATGTGGTGAACCAGTGTGTTAAGAAATCTATGGCAGCCACTCATGTTTACAGGCACTAACTGCAGTAAACTAAACTCTGCTTCACACTTATAAATTGGTACAAATCCACTAAGAAGCAGAGTCATGAGACCAAGTCACACAATGAAAAATGAGAGATTCAGAAACTGTAATTAAACTCTACATCGTTAAAACAATGCCTTCGGTAAGCAAGACAGAATGCACTCAAATAAACAAGCAGCAGCAAACCAAAGCCAACCATGTAGTGAATGGCTGAACATGTTGTGCCGTGTGTACATGTTTAAACTTCCCTAACTGTGTCACATGTAATGAGTGCGTGCTACCAGGGATACATGCTGCAAAGCAGGGCTGACACAGGCAGCCTCTACCAGGGATACATGCAGCAAAGCAGGGCTGACACAGGCAGCCTCTACCAGGGATACATGCAGCAAAGCAGGGCTGACACAGGCAGCCTCTACCAGGGATACATGCAGCAAAGCAGGGCTGTTAAACATTTACCTAAAGTTTCACAGACTCTGACTGGCACTAATAAATTTAACGTTTATCATTTTGCCAAAATGTGTAACCAAAAATATGTAGTTCAAATATAGGTAAGTAAATAGAGGTACATATAGGTAAATAGGCACATAGTAATAAATGTACTGCGTAGGACAATTTATTTTATATTCAGTATTTCTTCTGTGTTTTTTCCAGATATAATTAAATGATGTACAGTACTCACAGGGGGTCACGTATCAAGCGTTTGCGACGGCATTAAGGCTATAGCGTCGAGTTTATACCGGCCTTAATATTGCTCCGTATGTATCATGACAATGTTGTCAAATTAAGGTAGCACCGTCAAATTAAGGTAGCACCGTCAAAATGCGCTCCCCCTCTCATTAGCCATGCACTTTAAGGCGTGTCAAGCCTTAATTATATGCATGGACAAATTGTAGGTGGGGCTTATTATTAAAATGAGATTTATGAAGCGGCAGAACAGCTGCGTCGACTCTAAAAGGTTCCACAAATAAGATTTCAAATTGGCCTTATTTGGGCCCAAAGAAAAAGCCAGAAAGCAGCTGCCAGGAAAGAGCATTATGGCAGCAGTCATAACGCATTTCTTACGACGGAGAGTGCAGGCTCCTAACCTTCCTGAACAACCCAGGAGCAGAGAGAGAGCACTGAGAAGAAGGGAGAATATTTATGGTCTGCATGACCCTTTTTGATTTCCATGAGGATGAAATTATAGCTCGATACTGGTTATTTCATTATGCACACTTGTTTGTATTCATCGTATAATAAACTTGGTTCATTTAAGTTATCCTTTTCGTTTTTGAACTGTCATTTCTGCCTCTCCAAATGACCTTCCTATTGTTCAATTGAGGTAGCCCATTTGGAGGGGAGGCACTATTTTTCAGATTCGTCTGTTAATCTGTGCCACTGGTAGCCCGTTTTGGGGCGCAGCGCATTTAAGAATTTAAATGTGGTCATTTACACCGTGCCTCGTTAATTTTGGGCCAGTTTATACATTCGGGGTGGGGTCAAATGTATGCCGCAGCACAGCGCTGCTTT